>JAOBYE010733127.1:12654-24336 GCA_025403585.1 Parazoanthus swiftii | reverse complement strand
TTATTTTCGCGAGACTTTAATTTCGCGATTTTCGCGATTTTAAAAAATTCGCGAATTTAAAATCCCGCGAAAAAAAGTGATAATAAGGTACTACTATTACCATTTTACATAATAATAACAATAGTAATAATAATAACACAATTTATTTAATTATGATAGAAACGACAATAATTACTTATTTAATAATTATTAATAATAAAAGTAGTAATAATGACTTAGTTAATAGTTCTAGAGTTGCCCTTTAGCTATAACATTAACACATGAAAAATTACCACTCTCTCAGTTCTATTGTTGTAATAGTTTAATATTTTAAATAAAATGAAGTCAATTAAGTTTACTTTATTATTTATAACTTTCAAATAATGCAAATGTCAAATACTTTCATATTAGTTTTAGGTGCTTCTTAACATCTACATGTAATTCACTTTTCTTCCCGCAAAATGTAGACAATTATAATGGTATTAATCCAATTTAGTCACTTTATCTTAATGTGCAATTGCTGATGTAGTAGTCTTTTATTAGTACAAACCTTTATATTATGTATATAATTATATAAATTACAATCCTGGCAAACGGTCTGTCATAATTATACTGATATCACAGAAAGAGTCAGCAGGATTTATTCAGACCTGAGTGGAAAAATTTGTTCCTCCGGTGAGAGAGTAAAGTCTGCTGGAGTACCAGATTCTGTGAGAGAAGTGCGACTATTGGGACAGAATAGAACACATATTGTGTGACCATAAGGGAAAGATTGTGTGACTAATGATTAGTTTTGTGTGTCTAAAGGGGGGAAACAGGACAGATGGCAAAGAAGAGATGCGGTTAAGTACAGCAGAGGGGCCTGGGGGAACAAAAGGGGCTATGAAATAGTTATCCCAATTTACAAGACAGCAACAATAACTCAGCGTTCGTATTCTATACAAAGTCTAACGGTTCCTTTGACTTTGAATGTCACAGTGAGAGACAAATCACAAACAAACTTTTATGTTTAGTGAACAGATTGGAAGCGGCTAAACAAATATGATACTTGAGTTTCTACTACTTGTTGTCACTTATATGTTTATAGACACAGGGTTTGTATGTCTTTTGGCATTGTATGAGGGCGGACAGATCTGATTGTGTGATGGTAGCGGCACTGTGTCACAAAAAAGGTTTGAGTATGTGAATGTACAGATGGAAAAACTGTGACAATAGCGACAGGATTGCATTGATCACTATAATTATGGTTGTTGTTGTGCAAGTGTCTGTGTGGCTGTGGTGACAGGACTGCCACACAATAGGAATTTGGTTGTGTGGGTTTCTACAGAACATAGAGTGTACATGTAACCATGGTTACTAGGTTGTGTCAAGTTAAGGATTTGGTTTTCTCTGAAGAGAACAGAACAGCTGACATTGCTATGGTGACAGACCTGAGTTGTGTCGCAACAAGAAACTTGGTTATTTCTGGATGAATGAAACATAAAAGATTGCATGACCAGAGTGACAGGGCTGCGTCACATCACGGGTCTAAATGTATGTATAAGTGTATGTCTAAATGGAACAGTTCAACAGATTGTGCCACAATTGTTACAGGGTTATCTCACACAAAATTTGGTTATATGTGTCTGGATGTGACTATGGTGACAGCTAGCAGCACTGTGCCACAACGATTAAGTTGTGTGTGTCCAGATGCAACACAATGATTTAGTTGTCTGTCTAAATGAAACACAATAACAATTTAGCTGTGTGTGTCCGAACGTAACATAAATTGTTGTGTGTCTTGTGTAAACTTAAGAACAAACTAATATCTCAAGGTAATTTGTTGCAGGACTTTGTGATACATTTTTCTCAGAAACATGGGTGACTGCAGATCTATTTTAACATATGCAAAGCTTGTCCAGAACTTTACATTTATAAATAAATTCATTTTAAAAATTTACTTAATTCTTTAAACCTGAAAATCAAAACTTTAATCCTGGAGCCAAGTGAATCAAACAACTACACCATTAGTATTAATGTTACAATGGTGAAAAATAAATACTTTAGTTTAGTTTAAAGTTACATGATTGTATGAGTTAAAGCCATGCAGTATGTCACAATTTATACTAACAGTAAAATGAATTTATACTAACCTATCAAATCATTTAGAACTTATAAACAAATGCCAGGCATTGAAAATGAAAAATCTCACCGTCCTCTCTTTCCCTGGTAAAACTTCTCACCTTGCAACTTTCTTGTCTAAAAGTATCACCCCCCCCCCTTTTAGTAGAACATATCTAGCCAAGGTAAACACAGAACTAGCCTCCTTTGTCTGTAGAATGTGAATCCAAACTTTCTCTAGGCACATCACACAAATAGGCTAATCTGTAAAATCTCTACTCCCCTCTCTCCATCAAAAAACTTCTCACCTCCTTTGGCTGTAAACCATGACTCCACATGCTCCCTCTTGCAGATCACATAAACTCACAATCATTTAGCATTCTCTTCTGGAAGATGTCATCCCCTACCCATTGATACAACATCTCATACCCCCTCTCCACCCACACTTAGCAATTCACACAATATGGCAATCAAAATGTTCTTGTTGGGAAATCTTCTCCCCCCCCCTTTGTAGAACATCTCCCACATCTCAGATAACACTAACTAGCATTCAGAGTGTTCTTATCTAGAATATCTCACAACCTAGCCCCCCCCCCCTTGGTAGAATATCTCACCCCTCCCCTCTCACCTCCTTTGTCAGTAGACCATGACTCCACACTCTCTCTAGCAGGTCACACAAACTGGCAATCAAAGTGTTTTCCTCCACTCCAGAAACACTGGCATCCCCATGACCAAGGTCAACTGCTTCTTGTCCCATCTTCTGAACCAGCATTCTCTTTGTCTATCAAATGATACGGCACGTCATTTAACCCTTTCAGCCCAGGCCATTTTATCAACATCTAAATTTTCATTAGATAACTCATACAAAATATTTCATATAGTTATGAGAAAATGAGGGTTGATCAAATAAGGTAAACAGTTGAAGATGAAAAGAGAAATTCTCCCAAACTGATCACACGAAAAGTATGAATCCTAGTTGGGAGAATTTACTAACACATCATTTGTCGTGTTTGGGGCTGAAAGGGTTAAAGCAAAAAAAAAATGCTTGCCACTTTAGAGTTCAAAAAATAGTACACAGTTGATAGTAGGATGTTCAACAGATGTACATATGCAATGCATTGTTGATAAGCTATACAAGGAAGTGTCGCCCTTTAGGGTATAATATATGCCAGCCCGGCTGGCATGGGCCAAGGTATTAAATTTCTTACTTTGTATTTGTGCACTGGATACCCTTAGAAATTACAAGAGACTGACAATTGAGAACTCAATCAAAAGTTGTGTTGACTTCACAGTTTTTTAAATACAGGTCTGGAATGGTATATAATAGCAACTACAAACTATATTTAAACAGTTCTCGAGTCTCTTCTGATGAATGAGGCATCATACCTCTCAGTTCATATAAGCAATTTATAGAGAATATGAACTGAATTTAAAACAAGTTGATTTTCTATACATGTACATGTAAGTCACACAGCCACATGCTTACTCATCTCCCCATTAATTTTCCATTAATAACAGCATTTTTCATATTCATTTCAAGACCAAAAGAACAGGCTGGGGGCTGATCTCAAAATATTAAAAAAGACACAGGGCACAGAGACTGAGAGGGGATTGCATCCTTAAATGCATTCAATAATATTAAATAAACGTGTCTCTATAATCTTCTAGACAAACAAAAAAGGGCGGAAATAGCCCTTTATCATTATTTCTCACTGGGTATTTGTATAATTTGTCAAGTAATTGGCCCATGGTAACAGTGGCCCTGCGTATTTAGCAAATCAACATCCTGTTCTTGGCTCAACAAGTGCACAGCACCTCCCAGCCTTCGTAAATACATTCTACGACCGAAAACTCTGTATCATTCAAATGTAGATGAGCTTGTCCTATAATAGAAGGAATTCCATCAAAGAAACTATCAAGATATGCAGTCTACATCATGACAACATAAACACCAACACATCGTACTCGTACTGTACTGCATGCAAAACTGATTCGGAAATATGCATGGGGCTGATTTTATTCAGGAAATCAAAACCAGAAAGCAGTCGATAATGTCAACCTACATATGTGCGTGAACATACAACCTATATACATAATAATTATATGAGATGTTTCAAACTTTTGTTAACCTAAGTACAGTGTATATATACAAGAAGTTTCAAGCTTCCGTCGTATATATACAGGGATTTCAACACCTGTATCAGATGTCTTATTATATTATATTCATGAAAGAACAGGTCTACATATTGTTGTTTTAAACTTCTGTCATGCTTGGCATTCCATAATCCTGTGCAAAATCTGAAACCCACTATTACAATAAACTTTTATTTTAAATTTGCAGCTAAGGGTTCAAGGTTGTTGACTGAAGGTTTCCGACTGTTTCTCTTAATTCAACGGGGTATTTTTTCCTCAGCTTTTTTTACCCATCAAAGTGTATTATTTAAAACCTAGCCACTCCTTGCAATAACTTACCGAGTACTTTCAAAACTTAAAAAAATATGTTGGTTAATTTTCCTTTTAAAGAAACCAAGTAGAGTTAAGTGAAACTGCAAATTAAACTTTTGAAATTTTCTATCAGAGTGTGTACACACAGCTCTCAACTCACCCACATTAAGCGGGTGTCACAAGATTTCAAGCCTTATCACTCACTCATCCGCATGGTACATTGTAGTTGAAATCACCCGGTTTTCAATGTTTTCTAAATTAACCTACATGTACTAGATTCCTGAGGCAATCATTGGAAATTTCTGTCTACGACCGAGAAATTTGTTCCGTAAATTGGAACCACTAAAAAAAAAAGCCATCACTGCTCACAGGACTACAGGCCTGTGCACTCAAGATTTTTGAATTTCTGGGGTAGACAGCTATGTGTACACACTCATGATTCAGTAGCAAAATGAAATGAACATTGTGTAATGGGAGAAATTCATGAAAGACAATTATAGCAAGTTTGGTTTACCAGACTTTTGATTGTGGTCTGGAATTACCAGGACCAAAACAAAATGCCTTGACTTTTCCCAGAAATTTGCTAATTTTTAAAATCCCCTTTCTTTCCTGACTAGCTATAGCTATCTGAGTACACCAACAATGATACCAGAAAGTGACCAAAATTACTTGGGATTCTCCAACTGAGATTTTTTGTGAGAAAAAGAAGAAGAAATCTCATTATAATTCAGCATCAGCATGTATACTAATCTTAAAACCATGATTCATAAGATTTCTAACTAGTGACTAAATAAATTTAAAATATCAGAAGACTTATTATAAACCAAACAGTACATGTACCTTCTGCTGACATTCCTTGAGAAGCCTTTGAATGAAATTTGACTGAGTGGACTCCAGGGCCATATCTCCAAACTGACTAGTTTGGGTCCTAGTCTTGGACTCTTCCATGTATTTCTGTCAAACCAACATAAAATTATTTCAATTATTCAATGATATATATTTTTTGAGAAAGCATTTTGAATTCATGATTGTGAAAACTAATTTTAAATATTAATGATAATTGCATGCAAATTTAAGGCAGAAGCAAATTGAAATGTAATATTATCTGATGGAGGTTGCAGCAGCAGCTGAAAAATTAGTATTTAAATGACGCAGTAACCATGCATTTCAACATTTTTACTTACATTTTAACAGATAAGTTTCAAACTCAAATCTATTCAATATTACATAGAATATATTAAGATAGTAAAATTATCTTTCTTAATTCTAAAGAAGAACAGAAAGGTCAATAGTTACTTTACAAGACTATACTTAAGTTCAAAATTTCCATTACATTTTTAACCAAAAGGACAAAAATATGAAGACGAAATGAACAAAAATAAAATTTAAAATGACATCTGAGTGAATAATAATAAGAATATGCCTGTTATTTTAAACAAAATCTTAATACTACCTTGTCATAAAGCGTACTATTCAAAGGTTTTCTATTCTTGCTTCCTCTTGGGCAGCTACAATTAATATTTATTATAAATAGTTTATAAATTTATATTTTTCTTAGTATGTTGTAGTTTGCAAAATTATAACTCTTGACAGCCAGCAAATAAAAGCATTGCACAAACTGTATTAAGACTGGTATAATTATATGATAACATAATATAGAAATACACATTTGAGTGAAAGAAAATAGTATTAATAACAGCTCTCTACTGCATCTATTTATAGCTAGCTGCACTACATTCTAGGTCTTGTGTGCCAAATCAAGTACGTTGCTTTATTAAATTTGAAAAGTTTTTTTTCATAGAAGAATTGATTAAAAAACACTTGTCTGTACATGTACATGAGTACCTGTATTAATAAATAATTGTATGTTTTAAAAAAATTGCACATTAATTTTGTAACTTGACTGTTGATTCGGGGGGGGGGGGTTAAAAACCAGTGTTCAATCATGTACCTCTGGCCAGTTTATCAAATGAATGAAACAACTGAATGACTCGATTTTCATGAAAGTTAAGTATTGAGATGATAGAACTTATAAAACTAAAAACAGTCTAGTATTCTGAACAAAGTTGATGATATAACTTCAAGAATTCCCACCTGATATAACACATTTTGTAAATAAACCAATGTCCGATTCCTATATATAATTACATAGAATTATCATAAAATAATTGATGTCTGTTTGGCAAAACAAATTTAGCTTGAGCACTTCAAATCAACTGACCAACTTTAATTTCTATTAATAATAATTTTATGCGTATAATACCTGCAGGAGCATTTGTCCTGATGAGATAATTTTTGAACATCAACTTGAACTACCATACATGTACTTGTGTAAACCACAAAAATCTCTGATCAAGTTTTCACCACTTCAACTAGCTATAGTAATGAAGCTTTGGAGAGTTTAAAAAGCATTAAAGCTCTTACTAGTGTTATACTGTTAACTCATATTGACCATTGGATTCAAAAGTTTAAAACTGACTGACCGGAAACTTTGTTTCTGGGTCAAGAAAAGGATTGACAACCATATGCCAATCCTGATTGTTCATATCCATCTTGAGCATTGTAAGGTTTTCAACCGGTTCTGCACTTGGTCACTTGCTCCATGTTACACAATTGTATTACAACCACATAATGTTTTGATCAGTAAGTACTCAAAACAACATAATTTGGTATAACCTGTACAACATGCCTGATGTGTTATAAATGGACTGACAACTCAACACAAATTCCATTTCGTATTGATGGTTGAGTTAAAATTAGAAATGAAAATTCCCTTTAAACAGGAAATGGCTGTGAAGCCATTTTGCTCAGAATGTTGGTTTGTGTTTCAATGCATGACTGATTACAACACCAACCTATGCAAATATTGTAGTTAACAGTTATTCATGCATGAAATTACTGCAGTTGAAGGCCGATAGTCAATATTTGGGAAATGTATTGTCAACAACTGTCAGGAATACTGTTAGTAATTTACTGTTTATAATTGAATCCAATTGTGCCAAACATTTCTCAGTCAAAACATATCTAATATTAATATGTGTTTTGCTCCCTCTGTGCCAAAGGGAAAACAGAAATAATAGCCCAGAATGTAGTGACCTTAAACTAATATTTAATACCTTTAAACTTGTGGCCATTTTGTCTTTGATCTTTTTCCCATCCTGATAGACACAAAACATAGCTGTTCAGTCTCAGACATAATAGCATGTTTCATTTCTGACTCATGAACAACACAGGTCATAACCTGAGAACTACATTAGGAAAGTTAATGTCTGGTTAATCTGTAACTAGCATTACATATAACAAGGTGCTGAATGACAAGTGAGCATACAGGTACATAACAGGGGTCATCTTCAGTTTTAGATCAGGTTTCAGCGTGTATCATGGTCCATTTTTAATTTGTACCAATTTATTTGCAATAGTTAGTTATTACATACAGTCATGTACAATTTAGCTGTTTGTTCATGTGTTTTATTTCACATCCTTTCTTAAAACTAAGCTGATCTAAACAGTATTGTCATAAAATGGCGAAGTTTCCAACTACTTGAAGGCATATGTCAGCAAAGGAAACTGCTGGTTGCTAGGGAATTATGATCTTAAATATTTGGAATTAAAATCAAAGGATTAAACTAGTGCTCCAGAAGTTTTCATTCAAGTGATTCAGAGACAGTTGTAGCTCTCAATATTTTATTTACTTTTTTTTAAAGTAAAGTTTTCTTTTCAAAACTGAAAAAAAAATGAAAACATCTTCAGTTTAAGATTAAATTTTTTATATATTTTTGCAGATTAAATCATACAGTTTTTTTTCTGTAGTTATTTATTTAAAGATGATTTTTAAATTGTATCTAATTTTTATAAATTTCTTTTATCCCATCTCAAATGTTTTATATACTACATTTTGATATCCAAGTGCAAGGTTGAAAAAGGTTCAAACTTTACTTGTTAGTCAACAAACTGGGAAGTAGCCAGAAACACATTTTTGAAGAGGAAAACAGGGTCTGCTCATGGTCTAAATGTACTTGTCTTCCAACTTCAAACGACTTTTAAAAAAAACAGCAGACTCATGTGATTCCAGGTCAATCCAACACCCCCCCCCCCCCCCACACCTCCACTGGGCAAACTACTGACCAGAGCAGACCATCAATAAAACATTCAAAATGTTAAATACTTGTTTGTTACATAATTTCTGCCCTTGACTAAAGAAGATTTCTGTTGGCTGTTGTTAACAGCATTACCATTTTGAGTGCACCCCCAAATGTCCCCTCTCCAAGTATACTGTATAAAATAATGGATCTGTCATTCAGTTTACCAGACCAACTGTTTATATATGTATGCCCACTAGTACATATTAACTATAAGTCATGTATCTGAATGGGAGGTGTGGCTTTAGAAATATACCACAAGGTAATTTTTTCTCACGACTGGTAAATAAGCGGTATTAAATTGTAACTGCTTCATGCAATTTTTTTTCAAACACTGTACTTAATTGGATAAGCACCCATGCATAAATTATATATTAAAACTTTATATAAATTATGGCTAAAAAGCTTGATTACCAATTTTAAATTGGTACATCATAAAATAATGACTGTATCTGCTTGTAAAAAAAGAGTAAGACAATAGACCTGTGAGGTGTTGAGAAGCAAATGTTCTGAATGCTGCTTTTGTCGGCCTCTTTTTCTCCAGTTCACTTTTGGCTGACGACCCCTGTAAATTAAAGCAATCACAAAACAGTGAACCCCGGCCAGTGGCCCAACACCTGCCAAATTCTTTTACAACACGAAGTCTCACCACAAAAGAAAACTATTATTAAGTATTTTCCACAAATGTACTCACCCTTTGCTCAAGGGACTGTCACTTAGAATGTCCCCATATAGATTACCAAACAACTCATTACTTCCCTCTGAAAACAAAAAAAAATGCCAAATATAACAATTTTATTACTGAACAGATTCATAATAATTATGGTACTATTAACTTGGAGTTGACTGAAATAAAAGTTTCCTACTTAAATTTTTTACAATACTTGGTAACAACTGACCGGATTGTCATGATCACGTTTTGAAGTAGGAGGCTTAACTCAAGAAGTACTAGGCAGTTCTAAAACCTATAATAATCTATATACTCTGACGCACAATTCAAACTCTTCATGAAACACTTTGTAAAAGATGTCGTAGTCAACTTAAGCACTGTATACTGTATACAGTAGTACAGTCAGTGATTTAATTTATTTGCTTGTCACCCATTTTGTATCTTGTCAAGGTTCCCTATCATGATAATAATACAATTATAATAATAATAATAATAATAATAATAATAATAACAAAACTGTTCAATACATAATTAAATTATTAATTAAATTTTTGTTGTCAAATTAAACAAAAAAACTACCTGTACATGTAGTCTCAAAGTAAGCGATCATTTGACTACATTATGTTACTTGATTTTTCAAATACGAAAAAATTTCAATTATATATCTAAAATTGACCAAATTCATGAACATATACATGTAGCTGTTAAATCCAACAAACAAAGACTTTCACAAATATGAAAGAGCAAACAAGACCAGTGTGTTCATATTCTGTATCATTCTAGAAGTACGGAAAAGTTTCACTAAACTTCCTTAAAAATGGTGACTGCTCATATTTGGTTTTTGAAAACATTTTTATAGCAGTAACATGGCGGTGCAACTAAAACTTGCCACATCTAAATTGGCATGTCTAAAAACTGAAATTGTTTGGTTGGAAAAAGTTAAACTTTACATCTTGATCTACACACAGCTACAAGTTGTTAGAATAACTAAAAGTACAGCTTGTAAACTCTGTACCGTTCTTGTGATCAAGGACTGATCAGAAACTATATAGTTACAATCAGGCTTTTACTAATTACCATAAAGTACATACATTCAATAGAAACTCTCGTAAAGTGGTATTTATATTAACAAAACTTCATAAAATATAACATGTTATACAGTAATGTTCACTCGTCTGATATTTGAAAAATCAGTCAGCCCCATTTTTGACCTCATAAAAAAATTATAAAATCTTTACTTTATTCACTGTTGATTAATTGATAAGATGACAATAATTATAAATTAAATTACAATTATTATAAAATATACAAAAATATACCTATTATTTACTACTTTATGATCATTATTATTACTGTTACTACACGTATTTAATATTTAAATGATATTAATTTTTTATCATCTTAAAGCATAAAATAATTATAATTAATATATAAATTACCAAGTGCTACAGTAATTAACTGAGAGCCAAAGCTTTTCCAGCCAATCATATCTCTTATTTTGTGATATGTTTTCACCATCTACAAATAAATTTACAAGATTCACAGTCACAGACTATTACTGTATAATTGTAATTCTTATTATCATTGTTAAATTGTTATTAATATCAATATTATTATCATTATCATTAAATCATTATATTATTATTATTATTATTATTATTATTATTATATGTTTATTTATGACCTTCTTTCTTGATAGGTATGACCAGCTGGTGGGGGTAGATAGCCATATGATCAACTGAGTTGGATCTTCGCAACAGCACTTGAACTGAAGCAAACCCAGAAAGACAAAGATTAACACGACCTCAGTTATGAGAGGAATACAAATACATATCAGCAATCCAAACTCTTAAACTTTACATTCAAAACACAGCACTTGCCTGATTTGTCAGGGCTCAATAGAGCCTTCACTAAGGGGGTGTATTACCTAGTTCCTTTTTGTTTGTGACTAGGGGATTTGGAGAGGATATTTAAAAGGAAAAAAAAATTATTGGAACCCAACAAACACTTCCCCTAAGCCAGCAAGTGCCACTCCTCAGTTTGCCTATGAGCCAGCTGGTGTTCATCTATTAAATTATATAGATATTAGTATTAAATACAACAAGCACTGTTCCTCAGGGAACAAGTGCCACTCTTTGGATAGCATACAAGCTGGCATTTGTCCATTAAATATTAAATCCAAAAATAAATTTTAAACTTACCTGAAACACATGTACATAAAAACTAAAAATTCCTTTAAAATTAATAAATCCCCCATATCGCTTTTCGTCAGAAATTATCTCCAAAAATTCTCAAAATATTTGTGAATCTTTATCAAAGTTCTACGGTAAAATACAAAAATGTCCAATT
>JAOBYE010733016.1:1735-24338 GCA_025403585.1 Parazoanthus swiftii | reverse complement strand
TGATCCATATTGGTAGTTACCTCATTTGACGAGCTGATGATATCCAAAAGGACGAACAGGTCCGAGGAGAGCACGTGCGAAGGGATCTCAACTCCAGGCGCCAAACCAAGAAAGTTGCACCTCCATGAATCCTGCAATTAAAACCTTTCAGTATTATGGTGTGGGCGGGGACCACTCGTCTACTCTCCCCCACCCCCCTCCATAGGGAGTCACGTGTGTGGGAGGGACGTAATTTAGCCAAGTTTAATTATCTTAAGTTTGAAGTTACTAAACACTCTTTTTATGTTAAGAACAAACTTAATAAGATTGACGCTGGGTTTGCCAGAAAAATAAGAACAAAATAAAAACAAACTGAGGCTGAATCAAAAATTTATGCAAGTATACAATGTTGAACTGCAGTAGTCCTACAGTACTCAGCACTCCGATAACGCACCCACTGCATTTAAAACGAGTTTGTCTTGCAAAAGGTATTATAAATTTCTTGTGAAACAGTGCACAAAAACGCCTTATCGAATTTTAGGCCAGTTTAATCCCCTGCGGAAAACATGGTCGTTAAGAACAAGATAAGAACATTTTGAGGATGGAACTGCCGAAAAAATATGAACATCGAGCCTGAAAAAAATTCTACTGGTTCTTAATTTTTAAAAAAAGAGTGTAGTTTGTGGGCTGACTGTTGTTGTGTTAAGGTTGTTCCAGTCCTTGATTGTTGACGGAAAGAAGGGAAACTTGAGGCAGTCTTTGGAGATAAAATTATTTTAATTCCATAGTTGCATCAGCTGATTTCAGGAACTTTTCGTTTCTTTGGTGTACCCATTGTGCCATTGCCGATCTTGTACACAAAAGTTAATTTGCTTTCTTTGCTGCGTTCCTCTTGAGGCTTGACGATTTCAGTATTGATATTCAAATGTGGGGATTTTATATATTCACAAAACAGTCACGTAACGGAAATTTCCCCGAGCTATAAATGGGGCCTGGTTCGTACAACACCCCATTCACACCAACGCTTAAACATGTCTTAAAGTTATTTTCCAATACAGCAGCACTTTCAGCTGAAAATTTGTAGCATACAATTCTTAAAACATATCATAGCCATTCAAGTTGGAATCAGCCCCGAATACTTTTATGTTTGCTTGTCAAAAGAACTTGAAAAAAACATGTTTATGTGTAAATGCGGCATAAGTCTAAGTTTCATGACAGTCCTATGACTTCCCATGGCCTAATGTATAAAAATACGAAGCTGCTTGCCATGGCGGACATTGACAAAACAATTTACGCAGTTCGCACTCAAACCTACAAGTAGTTCTTCATGATTATCATAACCAATTTTGGTCTTTCACGTACCCTAGGCCTTGGGTTTTGAAACATTGAAATTCCACGATTTTATGCAACCTTTCAAGACTTTTACGAGCTCCGGTTGAGTCACAGGAAGCCCAAGCTTACACAAGGTATAATTTGTGGGCTCGGGTTGCGCGATTTATAAGACTTTGCATGAGGATTCACTCATGCTAAATTTATGTATTTATGTTAAAATACATGTAAGTCATCTGATCCCAAATTCGCCTCAAAAGACATCGCCATGATCTACAATCTGAGCTCAAGGCACAGTATCAGTTACCGTTAAGGTAGGTTATAACTTTATTTCATTAATTCTGCATGACACTTAGCGTTTTGAGAAAGCAAATGGATTCCCATACAATTAAGCCTTATAAATCCAGCAGCCCGATACTAAGCATACAAACTTGGGCTGTCTGTGAAATGGTACCTTGTACACTGCACTGTATGGAATACACTGACAGCACCCACTTGGTATTAATGTCTGAAAAAGAAATGGTGAGTTATCAGACTCATGGCTTCGCATGGGATCAGTGAAGGAGACATTAAACGCATGCAAAATGATTTGCAAACGAGGTACTTGTCAATGACTAACATAAAGGTTTCACACATGTGCACAAACCCTCGAGGATGACTGAACTGTTCAATCGAGACGTTGACTCCACTCCTACCCAATTTTTGTGTGTTAATCGTACATAATTTCTATGTTCACACTAAGACATGACTAGATTTGTAACCGACAAATGTGTGACTTAAAAGCATTTTAAGGTTTTTCGTTAGCTTAGCGTTATGGGTAAAAAAGGACCAGTAGCCATCTTTTTCGGTACGGTCAATTACCACCTACCTTGAGTGTGTCGAGGGCAGACTGAACAGTGCGTTTGTCCTTCCCTCTCACAATAAGCTGATTGCCTTGTATTACGTGGTACGCAAGAAGATGAAAATGATGGCTTCCAAGCACCTGGAATAATGAAAACAAAGTCCCAAAAACTTGATTAGTTGCTCTTTTCAGACTTTTTTGAAACCACGTTAGTTCTTGAAGTTTAAAAGCCAAAAAAGGAAAACAGAAACAAAATATAACCCGACAGTCACCGTGACAGAATAACGTCATTGAGCTTGTCAGTGAACCGCTACTCTTGGCGGCAAAGTTTTTAACACAAACAAGTGACACCAAACTCTTAAAATGAATGGTTAGATTAAAACTCTTAAAATGAAAAGTTTTGAACATTAATCGATTGATAAGTTTTGACATTGTGAGGAACAAGTGAATTACACTTTAACACTTACGAGTTCCTCTTCCAAAAAGTCCTCCTTGCAGTTCAAAACTTTACTTCTGAAGAAACACTGTTCAAATACTACTTGTTACTACTGTTATGGTCAACAGTTACTTTGCAGACTTTTTTATATTTACTAAATTCTTGCTTAATTAACAGGTGCTTCGCCTGCTTTTAGCCAGAGTCCAAAGTCCATAAGTAACATATATCTTTACCTTCAACATATGCCTCAAAGTCTTGAACTTCGGACTATTTTGGAAATCTACAAAACGATAAACAAGAAATAGTAAGAGCTTTTTATGGCTATTATCTAAGTACTCAGGAACTAGCAACAGCTGCAACCGAATAACAAAGCAACCATAAACCTTTGACTAAGCCATTTGCTTGATCTTCTTCCTCGCTTGCCTCGTCTGTAGGTTAAAGGAAACAGCGTTATACACGCGTCTCATGTCAACCGTCACTTCAAGTAGAAATTCTCAGTTACTCAAATTTGAAACAAACAACACCAACAGATCTATTACATTTCAACAAATGCAAACATGAATGCATGCATGCTGTTGGTAAGACTATCTGATTCAAAACGTATGGATGTTTTCAGTCAATAAACAAGAACACCAGGCCTCGCTAAACCGGGGTTAAAACTTTAACTCACGATTGAGTTTGTTTCCGTACAGACTGATTTGGGCTGTCAACAGGGGTCAGTTACACAACTGGGTTTCCTTGGAATGTTTCAAAAATAATTTATAAAAAACTAACTTCGTCTTGCCAGAACAACAAATCTAATTTAAGGTTTCGCCTTGTCGTGGATTAAAATTAACCCACTAGCTTTCGAACTACCGGGCCCATGTTTCAAAACTGCATTTTAAAATGAAAAGTAAAATGGCTATTACCTATACTAAATGTATTGCTAAAATTCAAGTACCACGGGTTTCTTTAAATGTTGCAGTTGTTTATACTATTGGCCATGTTAACTGTGTAATTTACATGTAGCTTCCGATGCTATGAGACTATTTCTTAATAAACCGTGCTAATTCATGATATTCCGTTCTATTCTATTTTACTCCGTTCTGTTTCGTTCTATTCCATTCTACTGTATGCGTTCTATTACGTTGTATTCTATCCTATTCTATTCTGTTCTGTTCTGTTCTGTTCTACTCAACTCAATTGTACTCTTTTCTATTCTATTCCATTCCATTCCATTCCATTCCGTTCTCTATTCCATTATATTTCGTTCAATTCAGTTCTATTCTAATTTATTCTACTCGATTCGATTCTATGCTATTCCTTTTTTCTCTTCTCCACTCTGTTCTCCTATCCTCCGATCCATCCCATTCTCCTCCACTTTATACTCAAACGTTTGGATCGGTTGACGAGACACAACAAAACTGTTACTACACCTTTGCTACATGTACTGCCCCTTGACGAAACATCATCTGCTTCCAAATCTGTCAGAAGCTCTTCCTGCAACCCAGTAACACAACTGTTAGATCTCCATGACATGAACGCAAACATTCATAAACCTACATGTGCCTATGAAAACAAACAATGTTACTGTGACATTGATACCTGGAAATATTTGTAATGGAACACTAAACAAGACCCAGGACCCGCCATTTTCATCAAACTAAATGTTACTTTCACTCTTTGGTTGCCGTTTGAGAAGACGTTTCAACACCGTTTTCATGGTTTTAAAAGGTTTTCAACTTGTTCACACATGCAGTAGCCCTTAAGTTTTGTTCATGTTGATGTATCTGAAGCGGTTTCTGGTCTTAAGTTCAAAATGCTGTCTCAATCTGTCCTTTTACTCCTCCGGCGCACACAGTAGAAAAATGACAGGCACCTGTTGAAACAAAACACAGTACAAGACTGCACTCTACCTGTTCTAACTCGAATTCGCAACAGATCAAACAAAACCAGGTATTATGAGGTTGCTTATAACTGATAGTGATAGTTCTAACATGATTGAAGTTGAGCTAATCTGAGACGCAATCAAAGGCAAAGAGTTTCAGGGGTATTTGAATGCTTTTTAAAACTAAACTGTTTCAGAGGTAAATCTCAAGTTAAGTTTAATTTTAAGCGGGTATTTTGAAACTCTAGTGCGTGAAATACGCACATAATGCGCAAAAACTGAGGGAAGCGCTGAGACGTCAGTAGAGCACACTGCGGAGGTAAAAAGACAGAAGAACTAAGTGTTTAAGATTTCGAATTTCCACAGTAATGATTACAACAACTTCCTTCACCTTTGGAGGACCCTCCAGCAGTCTTTCTGTAACTCGTATCCCACAAGCCTTTAGAATCCAAGCAAACGATTTGTGCAAATGCGCATAAAGATTCTGCAAGAACAAAAAAACATAAGGAGAAATGCCCTAAAAATATGACTAGTATGTGAAAATACTGTTTAATAATTCGTATAAAAAACACCTCTTATCTAAGTTTTTGTAACGTCAAGATACAGTAACAATGAATAGAAACTAAGAGGGACTATGAGGCATAAATGAGCCCCCCCCCCCAAGAGAAAAATTCCATATATAACAGAAGGGGATGCTCGCTGAAAAATTTGAATTGAATTCCTAAATTAATCAAACTGGGCGTGGTATAAGCTCATTTTAAACCCTTTAAAGTGCACATTACATGTACCATTAAAAGTTATACTTCGAAGACAACAATAACTGCTGAGAAATTATAACAAGAAAAAACCCAAGGCAATTAATCGATGGGTGAATTACAAGAAGTTAAGGCAAATGGAACTTTCCGTTCTGTACTTTTAATTCAACTGATAAATTTCATCTCTGAAAGGCAGTAGTGGTACCGTACAGACAACAAATGTTAACTTTTCGTCTTGAACCCCTTAGCAGGTACCAAAATGGTCTTTCCAACCTCTATAAAGGTACGCCGAGTGTCCCGTTCAATTTTAAATGGAAGTCTTCCATCTTCAGGAAAGGACCACGGTATAGTCAAAACTGTTCTCTCTTCCACAATTATAACGCCTTAACAGGCTATATGTTTAAAGTAAACTCATTTCACATATTAAATACCTTGTCCCTTGTCAGGTCAGCTATGGAGCGATACTTTAAGTTTCCTGGACCTCTTTGTCGTCTGAATTGATCTGTGTTGTAGAGGTTATCATGAGTGACCACTGGTAAGATAATGATGATGATGATGATGATGATGATGATGATGATGATGTAGATGATGAAGAAGATGAAGAAGAAGAAGAAAAAGAAGAAGAAGAAGAAGAAGAAGAAGAATCTTGAAGAAGAAGGATGAGGAAGAAAAGAGGAAGAAGAGGGAGGTAAAGAAGATAACAACAACAACAACAACAAATTAAAACAATAGCAAAAAAAGAAAAAGAAGAACAAGTCGACCAATTGTAAGAGTTTGCTAAGTAGACGGAGTTAAACAATTTTGTGTCATACATGTAGGGGCATCGTGTTAGAGCTGATTGATGGTTTTTCATGATGGTTAATTAATAAACACGACTCAAAATAAACGACGTGTACATACGAATGCAAGTCTTGTATGTGTGCTGTACCTGGTGCCAACATGAATCCATTCACTGTAGACTGCAGATGTTGTGTCCTCTGGGGATGTTCAGCTTGTTCTGTTGCATAAACTGTATTCGCCTATGAAGAATTAATGAATAATACGTTTTAGCATCATCTTTTTCACAAACTTCTTATGGGTACGGTTGTACCGGTACATAACATTGTGCCTCGGGTGTTGCTAATGATTAGAATACGTAACTATATGATGACGAGGAATATTAAGGATTAGAGGCCCTGTGAAACGAGGCAATTTTCTCTGCAGCCTTCCATGCAATACTGTCGATGACGAAACACTGCAAGTTGTCGCAAGGCATTCGTTGTCTGCGATAAAACTTGATACGTCAGCGGCCTCACGATAACACTCAATTTTGATTGGCTCATTCGCCCACTTGTGCCATAATTGTGACAGTACGTTGCAAAGCAGGTTACAGTGGATATGATACACGCTGCACTGGATTTGCAACGTTGTGTCGCGTTGCAAGTTGCAGAAACGGGGTGTTAAACGCGCAATTTCTTCTGCATCTTTCTTCGCAGTGGCGTTGCGTTGCTTTGTGTAACAGGGCCTAACATGTAATTCATGCGTGTTTTGGCAAAGAATTCCCACAAAACACATGTGAGTTAATCCCTATTATCACGTGTCTCCATTTGTTTACCCTTAAATGTAATGTAGGACAAAATGCGCTCAACGCTTTAAGAAACCGTTTCAGTTTGGAACTTCAACAAACAACAACTGCATGGTGACGTTCGATACACACACTGAAATGCACATCCAAATATGGAATAATCCGTAAATTGCAGTCTCATGGAAAAGTCACCGGGTAAAATTATGAAGTAGCTTGTCTCCTTTGTCCTACGCGTTTACGCAACTTCAAACACTAAGAATTATAATTTTTATGTACATGTAATACCAACATTTTATATACACGTAGTTTGTCAAATGACCGGTACATGTAGGCAACCAATTAAGAAGGTGTTTATTGTACAATGTGCAATGTGCGACACATTTTTCCAGAATACGACTCTTTATCGCTATCTCGAAAAGGGTTCGGAAATCTTTAGAAAGGTTCAAGAACACTTCATGTTATTTGCTAAGAAATCGTTAAAGAGTGTTTAAAAATTTCTCAAAATACTTCAATCTAACAACATTCTAAATTTTACAACTTTTTCAGAACTATTACGATTATCTTCAGCAGTTTTCGGAAAACTTTTGAATAGTTTTGAAAGTGTTCAAACTACCTTGGGATATGTCTTAGTCTTCTGAAAGATCTTCTAAATTTCGCAAAAATTTGCAAGAAACGCAAGCGAAAGTGGTTATGGTATTACCATATAAATTTGGAAGATGACTATAGTTTGTACACAGGATACAGTGTAATCTTAAAAACAAAATCTCTTAATATTAACAGTGTCAAAATCTTTATAAAACTATAATCAAACTTTCTCTACTTCTATAAGCCAAATAAGCCTCTGGCTTTGGCATTCAATGTATATTCTCTGTAAAGAACATCAAATAAAGTTTATTTATTATTTCTAAATATATCAACTACTTACTTTTGCTTGTAGCTCGTCAATTATCTCCCTGAACTGGCTGAAAGATGTTACCGATATCTCGTTAGTAAATCAATGCACTTACACAACTTTTTCACTTAACTATGTTCCGGCACTCCTAATCTCAAGAAATTTTTTCATATTGCCTAACAATAGGCCCTCTGGGTAGGGGTACACTTTTTTGATCATTGGTTAACATAAAGCTTCTCTCCATCCCTACCCCACTCCTCATACACTACAGAATGTAAATGTTCAAATTTATGAGAACGGTTTGACAAACCTGCACAAAAATGGCCACGAGTTAATCAGGTAGATGCGATCTTTCATCACAGCAATGATGCTGTACCTGAACCAGAAGAAGAAATTTATAAGAGCAGGAATTTAACTTGACCTTTACTGGCAGGAGGAACAATTGGCCCTCTAAGCAACTTCTAACACTACTCTGCAATGTAAGTTTTCATTTTTCCTAGACATGGCAGTCTTAAATATTTGAGATTTAAAAAAAGCACAGTGGTGAAGATAGGGTTAAAATGATACAGTGTACATGTATAAGAAAATCTATTTTACACAACAGTTGTTTAACAGACTATAATAAATTATGTACTGGAAGACAAGTTTTGAAAAAAACTGTTTCTCTGCGTTGGTGAGTGAGTAATGAATTAGTTAGTTAATAACTGGCATGTTGTAGAATTAGTTAGTTAATAACTGGCATGTTGTAGAATGAAAGAATTAAAACGTTACTTTTTAATCTATTAATCTTTAAGCATTATTGGCAATAATAAGCTGATATTAAAATAAATGTTCACCAAACATTTTACAGCTATTTTAGTTTACACATATGGAGGAGGCACCCTTGAATTTAACTCCATTGATTATGAGCTCTGCTTACTGTAGACTGATCAATGTAGATTCAAATTTATAAAAAAGGGGAAACAGTATATGGTCATGTAGTTATTGAGTGACTCACCATCTCTGAAAGCCTCTTGCATTTATATCTTTCACGAAAAATGTATGAGTAAAGACATAGCCAGTTGCTTCTTCGCCAAAAAACATTGGGCCTTCTCGCCCTGGACAGACCTCACAGCTAAGACTAAAAGAAAATATAAGATACAGGTAAGGAAATTAGAACCAAAAATTAAAGCATAAATTAAAAAGTATATTTTCTAAATACCAAGAACTTCAAATTGTTATGTTTTAATGCTCTGATCTAGCTTCCACATGAATCTAGTTTATATACATGTAACTATACAGTACAAAGTGAAAATTTTGTATTTTGATCTGTTCCAGGATCATTATATTGATATCATCAAGGTCTTAATGATCATGCATGAATCGAACCCAGGCTACCTGTCTGTATATTTATCTGATCCAGGTTTTAATCCACGATCAGATTCAGTATAAATAATTACACACATTACGTGCTACAATTATCCCTTCTTAGCCTTTCTTAACCAGTACAACACAGATTCCTAAACCTCTTCATTGATCAATGATTTATTGATCCAAGCAGGACAGGCCTCATTGAGCCAACCTAAGTTTTATTGATCAGATCCAGGTCATATTGTTCTGGCCCAAATTTGATTTATAAAGTAAAATGCAATTACAAAAATACAAAAAAAAGGTTTATTTAATATCCAATCAAGGTCTTGAACCCAACCTTTCTCCCTCCCTTAACACAGCCCAATTATTCTACAGTACTTGGCAAAGATTTGCAGTTAAATCATGAATACAATCATGTATACTGTCTGGTATTGTACAATCAAAAATGTAAACCGTACCTTCTCACACATGCTTGTCTAACAATGCTGTAGAGTTCCTGTTGTTCAGGGTAACGGTTGCTATAGTAACTAATATGAGCCTCTCGGTCATAACTGATGTAGCCTGCATGTGATGGCTCCAGTGATCTGCAGGCCTGTGTGTAGATTCAACAATAAAATACATGTATTGTACTGTATATGTTATAGAAATGGGATACAAGTTCTCAGTGCACGTGACACAGACCTGTAGATCAAGCCAATCAGCTTTTTTAAGCTAGTTAACATTTTCAAATGCTTGATTAAATTTTCATATAGCAGGTTCATCTTACTGTTAGACAGTAGTACAAATCTTCATGGATGCAAAAATGTCTCAAAATGGCTGCCTCTTGTACATGTAGGTTCTGTATTATACTGTTGTAAATCTTGACAACTTTGTTATTTGTCTGTTCTTGTTTCATCATTCGTTCTGTCCTTTCTTTTCTTTTTTACAAAATATATGATTTATTGATTAGCCACTCCTGTTAGCCATATTTGATTAATCAGTTTTATTCTGAGGGAGCTCATTCCCTATTAGCCCTCTGGTTTTTCTTTGAGCTTCCTTGCAATTATTTACCTGGTTAATCTTATTTATTGTAAACATTGCGTAAAATCTATAATCATATTTGGCAAAAATAAATGAATGAATGAATGAATGTAAGCTGTACAAGAAACAGGTTAAACTGTGGGTAGTCTCTCCTTTTTCTTCAGAATCGAGGAAAACAAATGGGCAACTCTCACGAATTCGAAGCTTCAAGATTTAGAGAGTCACTGTGGGTGCAAGAAATGAAGGAAAGTGATTTCTCGACAGATTCTGAGGAAAAGATTGAGCTGAGCTGCATTCAATAAATGGCTGGCAAGCAACCCCATTCTTGGATGTAATTACCAACTGGAACTAATGTTATTTTATTATTTAATTACATGATCGTACAATGTACATTTATTAAGTTTTACAAAATTTTTTTTATGGGCTAAAAAGACTGCCTTCAAGGAATGGTATGGAATTTCTTGAACAAGCTGCATGTTCATGGTGCATGATGACTAACTCTTAACCAAGGTACACTGTACTGCACAAACTGTCCAACTTATTTGACTGCAGGTACAAGTAATATCTGTATGTGCACAACCCCGGTTAGGAACAAAACCTGTCAATACCTCACACTGACTTGATTTTGATGCAGGAGCAGTAGATGAGCTTGATGAACCCTCTGACACAGACCGTGGCAAACACCTGGTGCAATACAAAAGTAATACAACAGGGAATGAAATTTCTCAACCAACACAAAATGTTCATTACAATAAATTGTGTTTACAACAGTGTTAATTAATATATACAGTATTTAATAATTAATTAATCGACAAATGCACATTGGATATACCTGTAGACCCTATTCATAAATGGCAGCTAATTAAATAATATTCTTTTGTTTATTTTTAAAATAGCCTTACTAGCCTCGTTCTTAAGTCAAAAAAATATATTAACCTGATTGAGGCAAGTGAGGCTAATTTAAATACAGACAAAAGAATATTAAAATAGCTGCTACTTTATAAATTTATGAAAAAGGTCTATGAGCTTCTTTAGATGGCGGATGAGGTGAAGAGCCACGAGTCAGCTAGTATGATCATAAGCTCATATCCAACAAGCACAAGTGGAATAGTTGTTTTATCAAATACCAAACACTAGATAAAAATGCCTAGAACTTTGTATTTTACCAACTCGAATTTTTGGCCATTTTGAGGGGAAAGTTTCTGTGATAAAATTGTCAGTTTCCATATTTGGACTAACTACAGGATAGAGGATTTAGACCTTGAGTAGAGAGCCAATCTTCAGTATCCAGTGTTTGGTACTTATTAAATATAAATACATAAACAACTTAATTATTATTAATTAAATTATAATTGTGTTTACTTGTAATAAAACCTTCTCAAAAAAGACCTCTGTTATTAAATTCTAGGTATCATTTACAATCCTAGTTTGAAAGGGCAGGGGATGTCCTTTACTTATGGAAGGAGGGTGCTCTAGAGGTTTATAAATCCTGAATCAGGATAGGGATAAGAGACGAACCAATTATCAGCAAATTATTCCATTTTACCAATGTTTATTTACTCCCAAATGAAGCCTGAGATACGTGGTTATTTACTGTATATTCGTATGGTGCAATTTATCGCAACTGTAACACCTCAAAAATGCAAGAGGCTTGTTATATACATGGCATTTAATTCAGTGGCCATGTAGAACACTCTAGGCCAGCTATGCTATGCATCTGTCAATAATTTATTTAATTAACAGGGAAAACACTGCTTGTTAACAGACATTGATTCACTGGATGTATAATACTACTGACATGACTTGTATGTACCAGTACATACTGTAAAAGTTAATCAAAAATCATTTTTTATACACTGTTTTTTTTTTTTGCTTAAATCCCTATTTCAGGATTATCTATCAGGGCACTAATGCTTTTTCTGATCTCAAAGACCCGAAGGTCTGGACTGTTGTTAAGTGGTATATGCATGTTTCCCAAAGACAGTACTGCCCTAGAAATCCTGGCACATTGTAAGGAGAGGAAAACCCTAATTACAATGTAACAATAAAGGAAAACAAGTAAGAAATCAGCAGTTGTTAAACAATTGTTTTTAAATCATTACCTTTTGAGGCACGAACCACACTCCTCACTTGATGATGTGTCACCACTCATTAACGGGTTGTGCTCTTCACAGTGGAATGCCTACAAAGTGTATACATATATATAATTTAATTAAATACAATTCTGAAATGTGATTATCACATGAATGATCTGCTTGCTAGCTCAGTGAGATACCTGTTTGCTGCGAGGAAGTGCTGCCAACATCAACTTTCTAAACTTGAGCATTTATTATTTCAGTGTAGGATATCCATGTGCTAGAAAATCTACTGTATATACATGTGACCAGGACACATAAACATATACCAGGACACCGTTAACTGCCAAATGCCCGGCCCTCTGGGACTCATCTTGTATCAAAAGCCCAGAATTTGCCTGAGGAAGGGGGGAGGGGGGGGGGAATGCTTGTTGCTGCAATTGACTCACACCTGTAGCTGAAACTGTAACCTGTCTTAGGGTCAAAGAAATGGGTCCAGAACTACATTACTGCAGACCCCTTGGAAATTGCACAATATCCTGTATCAAATAGCTCAAGTAAGAGAGTTTGGGAAGTATACCAGTCTGAGAATGTGGATTGTGTTTTGCCCAAATAAGTAATACATTGAAAGATCTTGTCTGATAAAATGGTACAGTAAACTTATAGACTAGTTTGAGTTTCATAATACATGTATGCTCCAGTGACCATTAACAAAAACACTGCCAGGTCGAGACCAGAAAGGCCAGGAAGGAAGGCCAAAACACAGCAAATCCATGAGAGAACTTGGAGCCTGACCTGAACTTGAAGGTTTTGTTTATGGATACTGGGTCAAAAGTGGTCTTTTCGCAGTTTCACCTCACAAGCATCGGAGAGAAAAACAAAACAAAATTATACACACTGACATTGCCCACATCTACCGAATCCAAAACATTACTAGTACAATAACCAACTTATTTACCTGTGTAGAAAATAACACACTCGGTCCGTGGTACTCGCAGAAATGACACAATGCAATAATAGCGTTCATACTCTGCTGTAGTTGTACTTGTAGATAGTTCAGATAGTTCTTGGTGTTGTACGTTTGTTATGAGTGTTGAACGATATCCAGATAGGGTTATTTCCGAAATGTGTTGATCTTCTGATTTGCCAAGAACAGAACAACACCTTGATGGATTTACAGAGAACACTCACACATAATTCGATACAAAACCCAACCACAATGTATGCATGTATTTTGTGCTGAGGCAAACTTCCTCCCAGCTCGTGACATGAACGCGATCATGTCATGACACTTGCCGTTGAAAAACAGTTGTCTGCAATCGGAATGGCGCTTGAGAACAACCATAAATTTCTCTTTAAAATTATTCCTTTGATCCTCTAAATATTACTGCGTTTCCGAGCTGGTTACGTGTATCAGAAGCAGAGCTGAGTCAGAACTTGTTTGGCAGCCATGACAGTCACGTGCTAGACATTTTAGTACCCAGTCCCTCGTAAAAGTTGGACGCGTCACATCGGTCGCGTTGCGTTTTTCTAATTTTTAGCGTAATACGGCCATTTCCGAATTTCGCTTCACTGCTCACAAACAAGACTAGGTGCTCAAAAATACAACAAATGCATGAAAAGTGAGCACCTAGCCTCGACGTCAAGGTTTTGTTTTTGAGCAATTGAGCGTAATTCGGAAATGACTTGATGTTTGTTTATACATTGTAAGACCAACACAGTGGATATTATCAATAAACCATTGTCATTTTTAAAATATTATCTTTAAAATCACAATTCTTCAAAACTGATTGGTCTATTAATCTGTGTATTGTCCATAAATTTCTCTGTCAACTGTCTGATTACACTTAGAGCTTTTGTTATCGGATACTATCCGATTACAAGCTTGTTGTCGGACACCTGAATGAACCAATCACAGTCTGACTTTTTGGTTCATGAGCCAATCACAAGTAAGTAAATACATTTGTAATAACCATGAAAATAACAACTCACCTCCAAAAGCAAGCAAAATGGAGGATTTTTCCCCCACCAATAATTTTATTTCTTTGAACAGCTGTGAGTTCTACTTGTTAATTGTTCTACATAGCAATGCCAGAGTCTTAAACAAACAACAAGGTTCAATAGAGATTGGGAGTGAGATTTTGGATGTGACGGTTTTGACCTATCTAACACCCTCCCCTCCCCAACGGCCCGAATCAAACAACTAAACATTGCTTCGTTCTAAACTGGCAAAACGTGTTTCACAAATTCTCACTCGTTGTTCAGTCGTCACTCAAACTTTCCCTCTAACTCACAACCGTGTAGTCAAAATGAATCTCATGACAAGTTGAACTAGCAGAATAAAGAAGATCCTGGATAGTAATTTGATCGATGGAAGTGTCTCGAAGTTAAGAAACTAGAACGTATTTGCGTTGCTTTGGTAAGGAGAATAATCGGCAAAGTTTCAGTTTTCAATGGAATATTTAATCAAAACAGCAACTATTGTAAGAAACGTACCATAAAGCAAGCATGAGGCGTGTAAGCGTGAGAAAAGGCTCTGAGGCCGTGTGTCCCACAGCTGTGCAACCAAAGTACTAACAGCAGCTTTTCCAAAGACTGAGTAGTGCACTGTCACTAAATTTCCGCACGGAATCACCAATTCTTGCTCTGCGTAATTTCTCTTTTTTTGGCGGAAATTGTATTGTTAATGATAAATTGGTAATTAGACTATGTGTGGTCCAATTTTGTCTGTAATTATGTTCGTGATAAACAAATCGGACTCCAGCTTCGCGGTCGTCCAATTTTAATTTGTTATCATTCACATGATTACAGACGGAACTGAACTCCACTCAGTCCTATTACCATTACTTACTATATTGTTATTGTTATCATTACAATTATTATTGTTTTTATTATTATTATTATCATTTTTATTGTTTTTATAATAATAATTATTATTATTATTAAAATAAAAATATTATTATCATTATTATTATTGTTTTTATTATTATTATTATTATTATTATTATTATTATTATTATTATTATTATAATTATAGAATTGTCGTTATGGCAATAGTCATTACACAACATGTCCACAGTCTTTGATTTCCATAACATTTTATTTTATTTTAGAATTGTATTGTAAGATATGTAGTTGGTTTTCAAACAGGCTTGAGTAGGAATATATTGGAGATTGTAGAACTAACTTATCATTTTTAAAAAAATAAGCATTTATATTCTTGCTTCAAAACCTTATATTGCATAATTAAACTTTAAGTAATGTCGTCATCCAATTAACGTTGAAAGGTGTGACTTTGTTGGGCTAGTACCAGTACTGCGAGTTTCATCTTTTAAATTATTTTAAAAAATTTCAGGTTTTAGGTCGAATCAAACTCATAACACAGTATTTTAATAGAGAAGGTTCTTTTTTCAATAGCAAAAGGTTTTTTTTGAGTTAGGTTGTTCTTAGGTGGGTTGGAGAGACTGTGCAAGGATCTAGATTTGGTATTTATATGAGAATTGTGGAGTTTAAATCAGTGAATTTCTAGCGTGGGTATAGGGTGACTCTCTTCTGCATAGTTCTGCGCCGCCAGAAACGGAGTTTATTGATAAAGCACCGTACAGTTATTCATTTGGGAGCCAATTCTTTCAAAAATAGTAGTCTAATTTATAATTAGTTTCGTAAGACTTGCATTTAAGAAGAAAATGGTGAGAATCAATTCATTGCAAACGTCTTTAATTTGCTTGGGGTGTAGTTCTGGTGTATTTGGTATATATTGTAAATCAAAAGAGCGGATGTGATTTCTTTTGTTTGCCTATTTTGCACAGTTCTCCACTTGCTGCGTTTGGCGCTTTTAAAACTTAATTAGTTAATATATTCATTTAGGTTGTCAATTCAGCTGCTATTTGTACCGGCTTCCAAAAGCCAAAGCTATAGTTCAGTCATACTTTCCAATGCTCTCTCTTTCTCTCTAGATCACGCTCGCTTAGTAGAGCGTTTACAGTAAGTTTAATTATTATTATTGTTATTGTTATTATTATTATTATTATTATTATTATTACATGTAATACTATTATTATAACTGTTACTACCATATGAAACATAAAAGCATCTGAAGCCGTTCGTTTCATTGGACTTGTGCACAATTTTGGTTTTACCTGTTTAATATTGTTTTTTTTCGAATGATACACAGCTATAATCCATGCAGCTAGGTTATCTGTAATCCATGCAGCTAGCTAAGTTATCGGATGTGAAAAAATTGAACCAGTGCCGCTGAACATGTTTGTATCTGTAGAAACAAATAAATGTTCAATATCTTCTTAGATTGAATGCCACATCACAATATCAGGCTTAGAAAACTGGGGGGGCACCGCCGAGAGCCGAAGATGTGAGCCTTTTATGGGGGTCCGGGGGCATGCTCCCCGGTAAAATTTTGAAAATTAGTTTGTCTAAAAACGTGTTTCCTGGGTTTTAAACGCCACTTGAAACAAAATAAAAGTGTGTAAAACTAGTAAAATATGACAAGTTTTCTCAAACTTAGGGCAATTTTCTGAGCTTGACACATTTGACACATTTGCTGGGGAAAAAACTGAGGAAGGGGGGGGGGGGCACGGGTCCCCCGACCCTACCCCTTACTACGGCCCTGAATATTTGCTGTATGTACGTTAATGTTAAGTTTTATAAGGTGACAAATTGGGATAATAGTTGAAGTAGGAAAATGTTTCAGTGATAAAAGAACAAACTGCAAGTATATTTAGAACAGTTCAAAATAGGGTACGAACTTGTCCTTATTAAAGTGATTAAAGCGGGTATCGTTTTGTAAATCATTCCGACCGTGGATGCATTTAAAATTTCAAATCGTGCGCTTCTAAACCGCAAGTACTCAGATCTCAGATCAAGATAAATAGCTACAATCTCAAAACTGCTGCCTTCAACGTAGTTAATGATACATCGCAACGTTTATCGCTTCCGTTCATGGCGCCGCCGTAACTTTCCAGAGTCAATTGTTTGAGAAATTCTACATAATTCCCTCGGGAAATACGTGTTTCTTCTACCCTAGGTGTGATTATTATCAATCTATGCTAAGGCTCGAGTATATTATGCAGTGAATCAACCATATGTACGACTGGACCGCTAAGGAGGGCAATACTTCATGCTATCAGTCAGTATCCTAAAATTAAGTACCGGCTATCAAAAGTCGCACAGTCATTGAAACTGTATGTTAAAGTTAGTGAGTTTTCTGTCTTAATATTGAACAGAAAATATTATACCCGTTTAACGTGAACTTTTTATTACCTTGCGGTTGTTCTATTCCTGTAAAACGGGCGGAGAAAATGTTCTGAATGCATCGCATAAAGCAGTAAATATTCTGGCGTTCCTTATAATAGAAGTATTTCTAAATTTGTTTGCTTAGACCCGAAGTTGTTCCTGCAGCTGTTCGTAGGTCGTAACAGTTTGTGTACTTTGTGCTCCTTATTCTCGACTGCTTCTCTGAACAATTTGGCCTTTAAGTGTTCTCTTCTCTCTTTGAGGGTGAGTAGATTATACTGGCATCAAATTAAACACTAAAATCATATAATATAGACCTAAATTTTTCAAGGATGCTTGCATGGGGAGTTTAAGGAAGCTTAGTTTTATTTTTGTTGTTAGGATGTTTGGCCAGAAATGGTGCGAGGTTTATGGTTTGTACTTGTAATAACTTTGAAATCATTTCTTCTTTACATGCAGTAAATTACAAGAAACCTTGTTAAGAAATAAGTGGTCAGTTGGTTTGACTGATGGAACCAGAAAAACTGTATAGTTTACCGAGAGAAAAAAGAATAACTCTTGAAACCACAAATGAAGCACAGTGTTCTTAATGCATACTGAACGTTTTTCAAACAGGAGATAAGTTAGCAAGGTGAAAGCGAACAGTTTAATTGGCTTGAAACGTACTGTAGTAATTTCATTACTTGCAGATTAATTCTTCTAAATTTTATTTTTAATTTTAATCTTTCTCCTTGACAAAAAAAACAATCAAGACTAAACTGACGAGGAAGCGGTTAATGAATCTTGTTTCTAATAAAGATGCCGTACAATTGGCAATAAGAAAAATGTCACTGACATACTGCAGCGCCTTAAACTACCGACTTCTATTTGATTTTACAAATGAAATGATATTACATAAGTGTTTACATTGCTAAAGAGATGCAAAAGTTTTTTATATGATCCTGCAAAACTCAAATTTTCTGACATTTTAAACCAAAAAGAAGCTTCATTGACATTGAAAAGATTTTTTAAAGGATGTCTTTATTTTAACTAGCACGCCATCGTAGATGTTTTGCAAATTGAATTTACTATAGTATGTTTTAGAACATAACCCGTTACGGAACTGATTTCAAGTTTGAAGCATCTGCCGACTTAGTATAAATAAGCCATAAATATTGTGAGAGCTGAATTTTTTAATTACGTTTGTTTGTGTGTTTTATCAAGACTTTGCATTTTGGTTGTTACCCATAAAATAATTCCTTTTAATTGTTTGACAAAGATGAACAGACGCCTATTTAATATTGAAGTGATGATTAATTATGGCGGTCTACCCAATAACTCATTGTTAAATGTCGTCCTTCTCTTAACATAATACTCGTTTAATCAAACAATATCTTGGACTACAGTTTTGTCACCAGCAATTTAGATCAACTGTGTTTATTTCTCCTTTTTGGCTTTCAAATGAAACATCAAGCAATAAAACGCGCAGAGTCGTGAACCGAATACAAAATCAAAAAGCAAATTTTATATATGCGACGTTTAGAACTTCAACCTTTCTTTAAGAAAACAAGTTTTGCAGTCTTTTGAATTCAATTGATTCCGGACCACTTTCTGTGATCAGTTCAACGTGCGATACAGTAAAAAATATGCATGATATTGTTCGAAATCAGTTAAGTTTAAGGCTGTGGTATCAGATTGCTGCCTACAGTATACCTCACAGAGTTTCATGTTTATTTTCATTTTATTAAATATTTGTGTGAGTAGATCCTACTGCTAAGAAACGGCATTTCTTGGGCGGTAAAATTGCGTTTTTCCTCTAACTGTTTTCGATAAGATTAAAACAGCACGTACGTCATCTGGTTGCATGTGTTGGTTCCCACATTATTGAAAGCATAAAAACCTTTTGAGAGGAATTTTAAATTCCAAATTACCTAGCTTAACTTTTAATTGCGGCTAATTTCCAGCTTCACTTATGAAGTTATCCGACAATGAAAGCGGGAGAAAAATCTGTACGCTGCTAATGTGAAATGTCAAACGCTTATGTCGGGCGCTGCTTGCCAAATTACAACCTTTTATTTGTCTTAAGATATTAAGAAAATATTAATAAAATACAATACTAAACGTGCAGCCACTAATTGTCTTTAAATGATTAACGCAGCAATTGGTATTAAAAGACAGTGATATTACCACATGAAGCTACAGAAAGTCAAGTTTTAAAACTATTTTTTTGGTTAATCTCTGGACTCTGAAAGAAACTGTTACAAGTTGAAACCCTCATTTCTCATCGGAATTTCCACAAAAGAATACTATAAAATACTAAAGGTGGTAGAGTTTTAGAGTTCCAACAAGGCAAAGGGCAATAAGAGAGCAACACACAATACATACGGTAAATAATTTTAAATCGGTGAGATAAAGTCGCAACAAAAACGTGAAAATATTTCCTTCCTGTGCGGACAAAATGCGTCAGACATTATCATATCACAACGGTTTATCCAGGAGACACCAATAAGAACCGCCTTCTGAATTATTGTCGTTCAAACTAGCTTTTGACCTCGACGGAAGAATAACTTCGTTTTGTAAGACTCATAGAAAAATCAGGTAGAAACATAATGGATTTGAGAAGCTGTAGCAAACGAAAACTTGCTTTGATTCTGCTGTTAAGTTGTGAGGCCATCTGGATTAAAGCAGCAAATGCTTCTTCGGAAAGTGCTAGTGAAGATCATTCAGATAATTCAAAGATTATTTTACCAACTTGCCCTGAGACATTATCCTGCAAAGGTCGCTGTTCTACAGTTGAGGAAAAAGAAAATGATACAAAATCTACGCCTCACTGTCACTGCGACCCACAATGTGACCAGTACAGAGACTGTTGCGCGGACTATCATAAGTTCTGTATCGACAACAAGAACATTTCAGCGCCGTCCCTCCCTGCTGACTCCGAAAACAAGGCGTGTGTTAGTACGAATAAGGAGAAGAAAATAAGCGGTGAGTATGAAAATATTAAACAAAATTCTTTTTTAAAGAACTAAAGCAATATATAAAACGGTCATTGTGCAGTGTCAGTGCAAGTCATTTCCAGTAGCACAGCAGCAACACAGCTCAGCTTTTGGAAACAAGACATGAAACAAAATTGTTTTCCGAATATTATTCACAGTTTCTGAAACCAAGCACCTGTATCATAGCATTCCAGTTCGGAAAACGACAACTTAGTCAGTTCACAAACGATGATACTCTTGATGTAGTTCAGATTTTAGACCCAACCAGCTGCTGAAACAATTTTGGTTCTTCGAGAGAGTAAGAAAATTACTGATAATGCCTCTGAAAGTTTTAAATAAAACATTTTAAATAATATTTTTGGTATTAATTAAAATAAGATAAGGCAGTTCAAAACTGATTGTGGTATACAAACAGTTGCTTTTACTTCTCATAGGTTCAAAACGAATGACCTCATGATGTTCTTAAATGGCTTCACTAGAGAGGAACAGCTTTAGTTTGTTCCCACTATATAAGTTGCTTTCAACTACCTTAAAGACATTTCTGATCATAACCAAGAAATAATTATATATAATAATAATTATAATTATAATAATTATAATAATAATAATAATAATAATAATAATAATAATTATTATTATTATTATTATTATTATTATTATTATTATTATAATTAATTTTAACATTGTTATTATTATTAGCAATTAAAATCTCATTTTCTTACGCAGCAAGGTAAGTAACTGACTTTAAAACGACTGGTGCTATATTACTTGGGTATATTTTGTGTATTGATGCAGCAAGACATGACTATCGGTTCCAAACCTTTCTTTCATTAAAGTGGTAGAGTGAATCTGAATACCACTTGTTATGGCTTGATATTACTTTAAAGACTTGTTACTTGATATGACTTGTTCTGACGTATTATGATTGTTCGGAACCTGTAATACAGTATGGTTATTAAATCTTACGGGATAATCTTGACAAAAGTATATTTACCAAGTAGTGTATCCAAGGTCTTGCTGAATCAAACTGAACTTTTATCACATGGTAATTTGTTGTATTACATTTACGACGTCATAAATAGTAAAAATTCTGTTAATTAGACAATTATCGTTCTGAACGATACACTTTGTATTAAACATGTATCACATATTTGTGTTTGCGCTAGCCTGGATGGTTGTGGCGTGTAAAAAGAATTGGCCCGATGATGACACGAAGCGGAGATGCCAGGCAGGGAGCCGAACAAACCGTACGTTTACTGCTCAAACTATCGCCGAGGATGTGCCAGTTATGGACCTCTTGACCGGCATTCACTACCGAAATAAATATTGTGCGCAGTGCAATGATGTGGGTGATTTTTTGTTTGTTTATTGGAATCTGCGAATACGCTGCAATATCAAGCCGCCCGATGATTACAGTATGACTGAAAAAATAGACTTCCTGTTGAAATACTGCCCGACGAGGTACAAAACGACCGAAAATAGATTGAGGTAGGTGATACTCGGAGTTTATTTAATAAGCGGAGGTCTCAGTAGGGCGTTGGGTTCTACCGAGCAAGTTCTGCTCTGTATGTAGTTTTATAGCCTATTAACACGATGGTGACCTTTGACATATTCTTACACTACTCCTGAACGATAAAAAAGGGCACCGTGAAACTTTTCCTAGAAATGATCTACTAACACTAGATCTTCTTGTTGCCATGCAACTGTACTGACGCTTTCTCTAAGAAAATGTTTTTTCTAAAATCCTATTTGAGTACGCTTTATCCATTGAAATAATATACCTAGCTAACTTAAGACTATTTCTGGCATTTAAAAAAAATCAACGAAGGTAATACTCTGACTTATTAAAACGTCCAAGATAGCTTCCATGAACTTGAAAACGGAAGGTTTGAGACGCCATTTCTCGTCATTGATAAATAACCACATGCCACAGGATACACTGTGGTCTATTTATTAGACTGTAAGTTTACATGCTGCTACCTCTTGTAACAAGAAAGTCGAAGAGGGAGCTCTAATCCCCTTCCTGTATATTTGAGAGCATAAAAAGACAAATAAAGGCAGGGGTAACCCATAAATTCTAAATGGTTTGGAATACTGCTATCAAACTTTACGACTTTTCCTATGTTTTTGTAAAGAATCTGTAGATTCACACTTACATACTAGTATACTGTGACCGACTCGCAGATAGCAAGTAGCTAATCGAGGCGGGTCAGTGTCGCAGCAAATAAATATTTTATAAGTAAAACAAGACTAACAGCAAGAGAGAGAAA
>JAOBYE010732905.1:4242-15566 GCA_025403585.1 Parazoanthus swiftii | reverse complement strand
TTTAGGATGGGGTCTTATTGGAGTTGAGATTAGAGTGAACATTTAAAATGGGGGCTTACTACTAAATTGAAAGGATATTTTAGGATGCGGTCTTGTTGGATGGAGCTATTTAGATTAGACTGAGTGAATGTTTGAAATCGAGGCTTCTTGAAAGAAACATTTAAGATGGGGACTTATTGGAGGGAAATGTTGATATGGGGTCTTTTTAGAGGGATGTTTAGATTAGAGAGAACTTTTTGGGGGAGAGTTTATAAATTGGAGGATGTTTTTGGATCGGGGCTTATTGGAAGGAACTTTTGGGATGGGGGTTTATTGGGGGTAGTTTTAGGATGGGGCTATCAGAGGGAAGTTTTAGAAAATGCTAGGGAATGAGAGGTACTTTTAGATAATTTGTGAAAATCAATTGTACTCTTAAAATTCCGAAAACACAGTTCCAAATGTTATATGTGTTTGCACTGTTAGTATGAAACACTTAGCGGACTGTATTTTGAGCACACAAGCCATTTAGGTGCCATTATTTTTAAGCAACAAACTGCTTGCCTGATTTACAGGCAAAGGATAAGACAAAAATGACGCCTCTCCACTGTGCAGCGAGCCAAGGCTCCCTTGCCGTGGCAAACTGTCTGGTTGAAGCTGGAGCTGACTTGAGAAGTCTTGATGAAGAGCAGATGACGCCGTTACACTTCGCATGTATGGAAGGAAACCTGGAGGTGGCTAAAATGCTATTGGACACAGGTGGGTGACGTTATATTTGCAAATACTGCAATCTGATTGGTTCCACTGTTTGCTGTTTAAAAGGGCCCTTTCACGATATGTGCATGCTCAAGAAAACTACACTTCAAACCATACAATACAAATATCTATAGAGAGTCACAATCTAAGTTCTTCAATAGGCAAATAATTTGGATGGTTTGTCTCAGGCAGCGATTTGCTTGGATCGTAGGTATGCCTTTCTTGTTATAGATCACCTTGATTTATGTTCGGGAACGGAATACAAAATGATAAATTGGTTTAAAATATATCAAATCTTGGAAGAAATGACTGGTAAAAGTTATTTTTGGATTATAACGTTTTCTTTAAATTGTTTGAGATAAATCATAAATCTAACTTATAGGAAAAGAAAAAAGATTTGATTTCAGTGTAGTGTTGTTACATGCGATTAAAATGCGGCAGCTCAGTTTCGAAGAAGTGACTGCAAATTTTGCAAAACCGTGTCATTCATGGAATTTATCTTTTTCTCCCTTGTGCTGACGAATAATCAGTCCCCTCTTCGAAGTAAATTGGTCGTTGCCGGGTTGATCGTCTGCGTGAATATAGTCCTGAAGGACTGTTGTTGGTTGTCACTGACATTTCGACAACCAGTGTGTGGAAGTCATCCTTAGAGTCAATGCTACTAATACTACTGTCGGTCAAACAGCTTGTATTAATACAATTTGTCCTTTAAGAAACTGTATGGCTAACGAAACAATAGGGCCGATTATGCGAGAAAAAACAAGACGCGACTCACATTACACGAAAACTGACCCATTTATACGAACAGCTTCACGTCTAAGGTAAGACACGTCCTAGACAAGAACAGTTCAAAAACCTAATCTAGCATTAGTCACGACTAAGCTATAAAATGTGACTTACGTTAGTTGCAATATGACCTACTTCTACGAACAGTAACAACAACAACAACAACAACAAGAACAATTCTTTATTTGACCCCTTTATGAAAAATACGTCAAGTAAAAATACAAGTTTTAGAAAATAAATTAAGGTACAGAACATCCAAAAAACCATCAGGGCTTGTCTTAGTTGGACGACCTTAGTTTAGAGTTATGTAGTTAAATGGTGTGATAGTAGGGACAGTAAGGCAGGCAAGTACACACAAACACACACACACACACACAAATATAACTGGTAAAGTAAATAGAAGTATTAGTGAGAGCTAGGAAGAGGAATAAGTTCAATATTGGCTGATAAAGAGATTTTTGAGTTTCACGTCAGAACAGTTCAAAACCCTAGTCCAGAATTAGCCGCGACTAAACTAAACCGCGAACATGCACTTTTGTACCATTTATAAAAGCAATTCGCGTTAAACGAGTCATGTCGTAGCTTTGTTTCCGCGTCTTCTTTTCTCTTGTATAAACAGTCACAATGACTGTGCAGGAACTTCCACACAGTCATGCACTGGTTGTCCAAACGTCAGTCACACACAACTGAACCAACATCATTCCCTCTCAGGACAATCAACCAACTACAACGTTGACTCACCTGGGATCACCCGCAGAGCTAGTTACTTGAACTCCACACCTTTTAAAATCTTATTGCGTTGAGGCTAATGTTGTAGAAATGAGTCTGCGGTCATTACAATCAGTGGTAACTGGCAATACGAGGCTGAACTATGCTTCTTTATTTCACCGTTCGTTTTTTGCATTTTTTTCTTTCATGAAGTTGGTTTTTGCATTCTTTACTGCAGGGGAGTTTATGGGTGGGTGGGCACTGGTGTCCAAGATGGTAACTGACCAGGACAGAGAGGAGCAGACGGCCCTCCATCTGGCCGTAGAGGGCGGACACATAGACCTTGCCAAACTGTGTCTAGACCAGGGGGCCAATGTCAATGCTACCAAGGCCAACCTGAGCACCCCCCTTCACCTGGCCGCCACTGGAGGGGACCTGGAGATAGTTAAGATGTTGGTGGATCATGATGCGAACATCGAGGCCAAGAATATTCTGCAGGAGACCCCCCTTCACCGGGCAGCTCTGTTCAACAGGGTAAAGATTGTGCAGTTTCTTATAAGCAAGTAAGTCGAGTGGTTTTTAATAACTCGGCCTTCACACAGCGACTCTGTTCAACTTTGTTAAGTTTGTGCAGTTTCTTGTAAGCAAGTAAGTCGAGTTATCTTTAGTAACCCAGCCTGTACACAGCGACTGTGTTCAATAGGGTAAGTTTGTGCAGTTTCCTCTATAAACAAGTAAGTCATCTTCACTTTGATGGGGTAGCTGCATTCAACGGGGTTAAGAGTCTCCAGTTCATTATAAAGCAGTCAAGATATCTGGTTCCTCCGGCCACAACTTATTCTTCACAGACCGGCTACTTTCAACAGGTTTAAGACTTTTCTGAAGGTTTCCGAACACATTGCAAGTTCGACTCCAAAAAGATCTTACGATATAGTACTTATTGACTGAGAAAGATCGGGTTGGACTGCATGGAAAATATTGGACTCTCGTATATAGCGGATGGTCCGGACCTCATTAGTTCGTGCCAAATATCCTAGCTTTCCCTTTCACTTATTCAAAAAATAAGCATTACCCAAACGTTTTACAACAGTCCTAATCAGGCAATCTCCAACTTTTATAAATTTCAAAACCAACCCGAATAAGTACTACTTCCGTGAACTTAACTCTGACTTCGATACCGATAGAATCAGAAGCTGGAAAACTGTCTGTCCTCACTGAAGATCCATTAGCAGTCTCTTCTGTTGTTAATTCTTTCCTCCCTGGATCTTTTTAACTACAATTATTGTAATTCTTGTTTTTTCCAGTTCAGTTGTTAATGTTTTAAATTTTATTTGGGGCTAGCTTCGTTGGGACTGTGAGTCCCTTCGCCAGCCCCTCATCCAGCTTATGATTATCTTTGTATCTCTTGTTTTGTTTTTGTCTTTTCTTTTTTTTTCTTTATTTTTTCACGAGCGGGATGGAAGTTTCTTAATAAAATAAAAGTTGTGTTTTGCGTAGTGTATTTTTCAGGTGAGTTTTTTCTCATAGTAGTCACCTCAATTTCCCTCAAACCTGCGACTGTTGTGTTTTCGTTTTTACAGAGGATCATATGTTGAATGCCGAGACAAGGATAAAGACACTCCCCTACTGATTGCCGCGAGCAAGAATCACTTGGACACTTTCAAGTTTCTCATGTTACACGGTGCAGACATCACGGCGAAGGACGTTAACGATGGCACCCCGCTCTTCAGAGCTGCGTCCGAAGGTTGTATCGAGATAGTCGAGGTAGGTTCATGAATTTGTTTTGGTTTTTTATCATCATCATCATCATCATCATCATCGTCATCATCATCAATCATCATCTTAATCATCATCATCAACAACAACATTATCATCATCATTATCATCATCAACATTAACATCATCATCATCACCATCATCATCACCACCATCACCATCATCATCATCATCACCATCATCATCACCATCACCATCATCACCATCATCATTATTATCAATCATCACCACCGTGTCATCATCATCATCATAAATAAATAAGATATTTAGACAGGAAGGAAGGAAGCCCGGAGAGATAAAAAGACAGATACTCAAGATTTTACTGTTTGCTATGCAAGAGACACATCTAATGATTCCTCTACTTTGCCTGCCAGTTTTTACTGAAGAACCCCCGCAGCAAGGCTCTCATTGAGGAGAGTAATAAGTACGAGAACACGCCTCTACACGTCGCTGCTCAGAAGGGATACGTTAAAATTGTTCAGGTAAGTATTTCGTCGCATGCCCACAACTTGGAAGTGTTTTGTTGCGTGACAAATCGTGAAAGTGGACCAGAGTGGCTGGTAATAAGCGAAACGAAACATTTTTTACAGTTTAACTCGCGCCTCAACGATATTCTGCAACAATTTGCATAAAAGAAATATTGCGGCGTTTCCTGCTTCTAAGCTAGTTGGCGAAGTTTTAACAAGTTTAAGTCGCTAACGAGAGCCGGAGTTGTAGACTACTTGAGTTCAGACTTTGTACTATTTTGTTTCGTTACAGTTACTGTTAAACGCCGGATGTATTATTGATGGCAAGAACGACGAAGCTATCACGCCCCTTCACTTGGCGACCAAATATGGCAAGTTGAGGTTGGTATTTTAGTTAAACAGATTTTGAGCTTTCAAAAAAAGTGTTGTCACAGCTAATTTGTGCTGCTGAACGAGTACGGAGCTAATACTAGAATTATTTGCATTTGTCCAAATCTTCTTCGTTAAGCACTCATTCTTTGGGGACACCTCTCCTTATCTCCCTTTCTTTTTTCTTTTTTTCTCAGTTCTTTCTTTCTCATTTCTTTCTTTCTCAGTTCTTTCTTTCTTTCTTTCTTTCTTAAGAAATGTCTACAAGAAAGTGTCGACGACTCGACCCCTTTCAGTATGGTTACAAGCAATAGAAAGCAAGGCGCGTTTCCCACTCAATTTTCACCCCCTTCTCCTCGTCTTTTTTCGAGAATTGCAGGTCTCAAAGTTTCTATAAATTTACAGCTCTTGATACTGTACTGAAAACTTCAGCCGGGTTAGTAATGTTTACTGTGCACTGTAGGACGGTGTGCGCCCTCCTTAACCGGGACCCGTCGATCATCAATGACGAGGACGAGGCGTCGAACACTCCACTGCACCTGGCAGCGCTGTACGGACACGAGCGGCTGGTCAAGGAACTCCTGGATAGGGGCGCGGCCATTGACGCCAGGTACAGAAATTATAGAACCGGCTCCTTCTTAAGGCGCAGCGAAACGGATGCAACATGTTGGTCCAACGTTGTCAAACGTTGTTGGACGCAATATGTTGAATCTATTTGAACACCCTGTTGGATGGCGTTAAACGATGAAGGATGATGTCGGATGATGTTAAACAATAGCGGATAATGTTGGACGGAATTTAGTTGTGTTGGATGCCGTTAGATCAGATTTATTAGTTCAACCTTCTCTTACAACATTGTTGGACCAACAATGGCATACGTACTGATTGGCATATAATTTGTTTTACTCTGGCAACGAAAAAGACTGGTTAGAAATCAACAGACTTAGTTACGGAATACAATTACTTAATATTGAAATGCAATCAGCTGACCACCTTTTAACTGTCGTCTTGTGCATGAGACAAAACGTAACAAGGTCAGTTTGGGTGACCGACCAAATATAACCACGTATCTCGATACTGGAAGACTAGCTTTATAAAAGACGAAACTGTCTTTCTGTGTTAGCGGGTAAGCTGATATGGTTTTGATGAACGAGGGTTAATATAGTATATTTTTCGCGGTAAGGTTTTGGTGTAAAGCTGACGTTTCGAGCCGTTGGCCCTTCATCAAAGCAGTCTCTCGATCTTGGTTCGGCTTTAAAATTAAGGCTTCTAATTTTTGTCATTCATCCACCTTCACGCAAAACATGAAGAAACAAATGAATTATAAATATAAACAAGAAAAGAAAAAACAGAAGTTAGAATCCCAACAGCCGTTCTCATTGACGTTCCGGTCCGCGTTGCTTAGTAAGCTCGCTTAGTTAAGTAACAGTTTAACGGCCTTTAGGTAGGGGTTCAGTTTATAGCTTCCCCCCCCCTCACCCCCCCACCACCCCCCTCCCAATTCTTCATCACAGCCAGTTTCTCACCGCTTGCAACTGATCTCTTCTTCTCCAGGAACACCAATCTTTGGACGCCGCTCGACTGCGCAGCCGCACGAGGCTGGGTTGAGACCGCAACCCTGCTACTTGACGAGGACTCCCCGGTTGATCCCACTGACAAAGCAAAGGTGATACATCTTCTTGTTATCTTCTTTTGGGGATAGGGAGGATGGGGGAGTGTCCTGTAACTATCGGGTACCCAGAGTTCGCACGTGTCTCGCATCGTGGCCGAGTCGCAAGAAATCTTGGCTAAGTTTCAGCACCTTGTTCAGCCAAGGATAATTGCTAAACACAGAACCATTTAATACTCTTGCAGACGACGCCGCTACACTTGGCGTCTAAAGAAGGACACGTGGGTATGGTGAAACTACTGCTATCACGGAAGGCGAACATTACCCTGAGAGACAGCGCAGGACGAAACTGTCTGGACTTAGCCATCGAGAATAATCGCAAGTAAGATTTTACACCCAGTAACAGAGTACTGTAAAACGTAAAAGTGAGATAGAATTGAATGACACCAAAGTTAAGAGAGACAGCTTGTTTGGTTGACAAACAGACAGACGGACTAGCAGAGAGAAACTTTATTACCATCACCATCACCATCGTCATAATAATAATAATGATAAGTAATAATGATAATGATAATAATAATAATAATGATAATGATAGTAATAACCACAATATTTACTGCCCTGACGCTTTTTATGAATTTGTCATCTGGTTACTAACAGTAAATGACGTAGTTATACATGGGAAACTGAAAATAATAAGGATGCAATGCAAATGCAGTGTACCTGCGGAAGCAACAGTCAACAGTCTGGAGTAATTTTGCTTCATGGAAATTATTATTGGCCAACCGACAAAAAGCAGGTCCACTGACTGCCATACTCAAGACTGAAAGACAGAAAAAAACCAGAGTATGTGAGTATCAGTAAACAGACAAACAGAAGGATAAGTGAGGAGGTAACTATTAAGGTCTGGCCGCCGAGCACTAACAAACAGGTAGCATGATATGAATGTGATAAGATAAAGTGCTCTCCAAATATCCCAAGTAATACCTCCTGAGCGAAAGCCCTACATATAGAAAAGGACCACATGGAGAAAGAGGAAAAATCTCTGACCCCGGCGGGAATCAAACCCACGACCTTTGGAGCAGATCACAGTTGCTCTACAAACTGAGCTACAAGGCTAGATGGGAGCCGGTCGTTGGTAAATAAGATAGTAAGACAGACAGACAGACAGACAGACAGACAGACAGACATAGACAAGTAGACAACAGACAGCTAACCAGACATATGGACCACTGGCAGATACATGGACAGACAGACTTAAACTGAAGACAACATGACAGCCAAACAAGGCCCAGAGAGATAACCGCCTGCCTACCCCATCTTTGGTTATCAACAAGATTCGCGTATAACATCATTCAACTACTTTGTTATAGGTATGTTGCCATGGCGATAATTGATCATGATGACTGGCAACAAGTGATGAGAAACAGGATCAAAGAAGGAAATGTGGTGAATACTCCCATGAGGAAACTTATCAAGAAACTACCAGGTAAACAGTTGATCAGGGACCCAGCTAGGAAAGAGTTCTTGAGGGGCGGAACTCCCTCCCTCTATCCTCCCAATACAAGAATTAGTAGAACTCGCCAAAACTTCCCAAAATATAAACGATAAGAGAAAAGGAAAGTATTAGCGGCCAAAAATAAAACTTAGATTACCGTAAAACCTCTTTTTAAAGCTCTGGCTTATTTAAGTTCGTATGGTTTAGATGAGCTTATAAACAGGGAGCTTTTATGTAACATAAATAACTTTTCGGAGCGAGCAGATGCTATATCTGAGAAATAAATTAATAAGAGTTTTTTATGTTGTGGTGCCTATAGTTGGGACAAATTTATCACTTTTAATCATTTGATATATTTAAAAAAATTGTTGAAACTTTTCTATTTGTGGTAGATTTTATGGATTTGTGAAAACGAACTTTCCTGTTCCCAGTTGACGTTGCAATGACAGCTGTATCGAGCAAACTTTACGAATCTGTGTCACTTCAACCAAATATTTCGATGTCACGATTTAAGACGATGTTTTTGCGTAGGAACTCTGATAAATCTAGTACACATGAAAATACATCTCGACCCTGCTAATCACAAAGCTGAAGGTCAAGCCATAACGCTCATTCTGTGCCACAATATGTTGTTTGTTAAACCGTAAACCAAGCAAACGTTTCCCCTCACAGAGGTTGCAGAATATGTGTTCAAGCGATGCGTAGAGTTCGGTAGCTGTCGAGCTGACAGTCCCGACTACACCATTACTCTTAATTACGAGTTCCTGGATGACGTGAACGCGGAATGGACTGGACTCAGCAGCCGAGCGGACGTCCCGGAGCACGAGGGCCATGTGGTTGATGCAGTGATGTATAAGATCAAGGCAGCGTTGCCAGAGAAGGCCAGCAAACAACTTGAGATTAAGAGTAACCACCCCTTGATGTTGATGGTAAGCGCGTTGATATGGGGGAAAGGGGCGGGGCGTAGGTACGAGACGATGTTTTAAGGCTGGGAAAGTATCAGCGGTAGAGGAGAAGACATTGGACGGTGGAGGCAGGGGGATGTAGGTTCGAGGTGGACGAATACAAAGTTATGACGGGGGGGAAGCACAATGGGGTTTGACTGAGAGAAAGGAAGATAGCAAGGTGGGGCGGGGTATAGGGGTGGAGATTCATGGTAAAACAGTTCGTCAGGTGCGGAATGGATGTGGTAGAAGCTGTTTGTAAGTAAGAAGAATGTGGAAAAAACATGTAGAAAACAAAAAACAGTTTAAATTGGCTTAGACAAATTATTGCCTCAATAACAGTTGCTCTGTTCTGTCGCTCAATTTCTCTTTTTTTCAACACACTGGAAAGATCTGATGAGTACATACATCAAAAGTTCAACAAAATGAATTGAAAAATGCTCTCAACATTTCATTTTCTACGAAGGGCTTGTACAATATATCAAGTAACTTAAAAGAAACAGGGTCAGGCACGACATTGATAGAAACCGATGGACTGACGGGCATCGTCGTTATTATAATCAATCCTGATAAATCGCCTTTTGATTAGTAGCGCTTTTATTGACTAATAAATGGTCCATGATAAGCGTATTTGGAGTTGTGGATGCATGCGGGAAGTTTGAAAAGCACGAAAGAAGCGTTTGAGTGGCACGAGGCGAAGCCGAGTGATTCTCAGCCTCTCGAGTGCTCTCCCAACTTTTAGTGTCAGGCAACAGAGCTAGAGCGATCCAGGCTCATTAGTAATCAAGGGTAAGGGCGAATCGGTTGCAGGAACAAGCCGGGTTGGTAAAATAGAGGGAGGGGAGGGGGACATAATAGCAATAGTAATAGTAGACGTAGTAATATACGTGTCTTCTAAATCTAGTAATATGAAGGAGCTATTATACAAAGAAAGAATCGTACAGCAGCTGCACGCCAGTGAAAATGAGCACAACACTGTGACAGCGATAATGGTGACATTGATGCAACAGTAATGATATTATCAGTGCAGTAACAGTGATAAGGTGCCAGTACTCTTACAGCGATCGATGTGGGCACCAATCTGACAATCGTGAATTGACAGCGCTGTCACTTCACATCAGTTTCACTAGTTTCTACAGTGCTGTTACAATGCTGTCAATTCACATCACATTGTCAGTTCACATGATTATTTATACTCTTTTGTCACCAGGTTGCAAAGGAGCGTGTAAATCTGCTCAGCCACCCGCTTGTGACGTATCTTCTTCGCTACAAGTGGCGCCTGTTCGGCCGTTATGTATACTACAGCAAGCTGATACTCTACCTGACTTTCCTTTTCTTTCTGACTGGTTACGCTATGGTTACCACCAAGTCCTTACCGCTGACCAAATGTGTCAACGAAACCACCTGCGTCTGTTACATGAACTTTGGGCAGCCTGTGACAGGTAGTGAGATACTGTGGCGCACTATAGGGAGGCCTGTAATAATAGTAACAACCTGTATTAGCTTGTTTATTGAGGTAAGTAACCTATTTCCATGGACTAATGTTTGTTCTCGATATCTTGATTTAGTTCGTACCTTTCGCAGAGTTAGTGAGGCACAATAAAAGTAGGTGGATGGAAGCCTTCTTCACACTGATCAGTTCTGATTTAGAATTACAACTCTTGGTACGGATCCAGAATTTTCAGAAAAGGGAACCCAAACCCGCAATTGTGGAAAAGGGATGGCGGAAAGGGCATCTGTGTTCCAAAACATGTTCATTTAGTGTTTTTCTTGAGAAATGTTTCCAAAATTGTTCGTATAGTCATGATAGAATAACTTGTCTGTTTTGACGCTTCCCATCGTATATACACACTATAGCCTGATCCTAATGGTTAGCTTTCACCGTGCATACTCCTGACATTTGAGATTCCTTACTTATTTGATCATACATACAAGACAGAGGGGAGACCCTGATCCTAACCTTGCTCTTGAATAGTCCCTTTCAAATCTGTCACCTACGTACCAAGGGACTATCCATTTCCTAAGTTGTAACTGTGATCGTATCCCTTTGTTACCAGTTATCGAAGGTATCTATAACAAAAAGTACAAAGGGAAAGAATCCAAGACTCTGGCTCCGTCAGAAGTATGTACGTTTGAAATAAGCAGACTCAGGAGTATGTACATTTGAAGTAATGAAAGAATCTGAACTTCCGTCAGGAGTGTATGAACATTTGAAATTAGGAAGGAATCTGAAATACACTCTGTTAGGAGTATGTACGTTTGAAATTAGCAAAGAATGACCTTCCGTCAAGAGTATGTACATTTGAAATCAAAAGCCCTCTTCATCAGGAGTATAAACATTTGAAAAAGGAAATAATCTCGAATTATATTCGCCAGGAGTATGTACGCTTGAAATTAGATGACCCTCCGTCAGGAGTATGTACGCTTCAAATTAG
>JAOBYE010732794.1:0-24360 GCA_025403585.1 Parazoanthus swiftii | reverse complement strand
TTGGGGGGGGGGGGGGGGGGGGGGGGCTGTGTGTATCACCCCCCCCCCAACCATTCACCTAATTTTTCTATTCCGACTGATGGTGAGACTAATTCACCCGTTAGATTTTCCGGATCCCTCAATTTGAAAGGGCAATCCTCGTCGGAGGGGAGCTTGACCCCTCCCGAATCCCAGTTAGATAAAAATTCCTCTTTTGTTAATTTTCAGGTGGCTCAAGGCCCTATTTGCCATTTGTCACCAACTTCAGGAGGGTCATCCCCCCCCCCGCAAGTCCAAATTTCATTAGTAATATTTCGGATAGCTTCCCTAAACAGGACGAGGATGCGAGCAATGCCTCAACAACTGAGAGCGTTTCGGCCACCCACCCCCTGTCGACACTGGTCAGTTTGGCGAGCAATTTAGTTATATCCAAAATCATTTTTTCTCTGTAAATCAACCCAAATCCTTAGACCAGGAGGATTGGGTTTCTTTTGAGACTGTAATCGAGTCCCTTACGGCCGAGGTTGCAGTCCTTGTCCCCAAAAATCCTCGCTCAACACACCCTCACCCTAGTCGCTTCTATAAGGCAAGACAGAGAGATGTAGGGAACGTAGGCCTTCTACGCTTAGTTCTAATGCAGCCTCTGATGCAGTAAGCGACATGCAGAGCCAGCCAGCCTCCACCAGGGTGCGCCTCGAACGAAGACAATCGATACATCTTCGCACTCTGGACAAGAGAACATTGCGATATTCTGGAACCGTTCTTTTCAACTCCCCGCCGCCAGCACCGAAAAAAGCCAGTTCCTCGTTATCATTTACGAGACTCGTAAAAAGCATCGTTTTTAGATTTCGAAAAGTATCTAAACACCCATTTCGATGCATCCCCTCCCCCGACTTGTCACCCTTTCCCTATTTATACAACTTCTTTATACACATAAATCTTTTATTTTTAGTCATTTTAAGCGTATTTATAGTGTTTCCGTCAGCATTGTAATTTCAAAATAAACTTTGCAATTTAGATATTTTGTATGTAATATTGTATTTTTAAGTTTTAAGCAGGGCCCCTCTGAATACCAGCCTCCTAGCTGAATGGGCCACCCTGCAGAAACAAGGTTTAGTACTACGACAGTTCTGCTCTTTAGACTCGGGTTAAAATTTGCCTTAACTTAAATTAACGTGGCTATTAACAGGTTTTGAGTTTCAGCGAGAAAGTTTTTAGCTATTTCAACATAAAAAATGGTGGAAATGAAGAAACGAAGAGAAAGAAAAAGGTACTTTTAGTAGTTCGCGTACTTGGCAACCGTTATATTGTAATAATAAAAATAATAATAATAATATTGTCTATATTCACAAGATAAAAATACAAACATATAACTGATCCAACGCATCGCTACGACTGGTGATCTATCGACAGGCCTTATACTCTGTGTCTGGGATGTAATAAGCAAGCAAAAAAGGTATTTTATATTTCAAATAAAAAAACCATGTGAGAATAAATTAGGTTTTATCACCGTGTTGTTACCATTTCATTATATAAACCTAAAGCTCCAGGAAGGTGTTGTGCTTGATCACAACAAGAAAACGGCCACCATCATAGATGTAGCGTGTCCTTTTGAGAATGGCAATCAAGACTTTCTCAGGGCACGCGACAACAAGCGCAGTACGACTCGATTAAAGTTAACTTAGAATCCAAAGGTTATAGAGTCGTGCTGGATGCGTTTGTTATCGGATCGCTTGGGTCCTGGGATCCACTGAATGCTGCTGTATTAAATGCCTTAAACATCACTGGAAAAAGGCGGGCTTCAGTGGCAAAACGGTGCTCCCAAACAGCCATCCACGCATCCTATCAAATCTGGATGCGAAGGTGCTTGGCTGAGTCGGGGTCTAATTAAAATTCGGGTTCTGGGTTCTTGGGTTTCTCTGTCCTTTATCTAAATAATAAAACTTCTGTCTGTGGCCAATGTCACCATGACCACAAACCCTTACCCCTCCTTTGTGTTTCCCTTATTACTGTCACTCTGTTTAAATGAAAGTGCGGTCTAATTACCATCCTATCTCTTTATTACTTAGTTGCTGGTCTGACAAAGTTTATAATCTATTTACTTAACTACTCATTATCACTATATAATTAGAATCCGTAAACAAATGAACATTGCTCTTTTCTCTTATAATAGACCATTCTTCTATTACAACCCAAATCTCCAGAGCCCTGCTTGTTTAAATGTTAAAATGACTTTGAAAACCGCGTGGTCTATATACTTAGTTTGTTCTTTACGTATCGAGCCCTGAGCACAACAAATAACTTCAAAAATCTATTTAAATGTGGTGACTCAAATTCCATTGTATGGCTCTGTGAATTCATTAGTTTAGCTTTGCATTGCATTGCTTCAGTGAAAAAAATGGAGAGCATAATAGATTATTTTTAGGCCCGTAGATTGGTCCCCCACTCGGGCTAACCGAGTGGGGAGAATATGCCAGCGAATGGCGATTATTTTATGTATTTTTTTAAAGTTGTTGCTAATAAAATACAATTACTTTGTTCTATTTATCTTTGTATTATTAATATTGAATCGATCGAAGGGTAAATAAAGTTGTTGTTGTTGAAGTTGTTGTTGTAAAGATAGTGGCGTGGGTTTATTGCAGACAACTGATCGATGCTGCTACTGATGTTTTCTCAACACTTTTTCCCTTAAAACTGGCCGCATAGGTCGTCTGCAGCTTCTGAATCAGATATCCAAGATAAGTGAGCAGACTCATGCTCCACTAAATGCCAGGAACTAATCAAGAGCAAGCGTGTTACGAAATGCAGCCGATATGGAGGACAGGATACAAGAATCCGAGAATAACATCAAGGCAGCCATTACTGAAACGGAAGAAAAGCTGAAACAAGAAATTCAAGTTATATGTCCTTGTCGCCGAAGTCCTTAGCGCTCGCTTTTTCGACTCTTTCGAGTCGGTCGTCACTTCCCAATATGCATACGACACCTCTGTCGTCTGCATCACTGACGCTTCCATTCTGGCAGTGTTTTCCATCTTTTCTCTCTAAGAAAAGGAGCTGGTGCCCGTATTAAACTGTCTAAATGTAAAGGCCTCTTTTTAAGACGCTGGCGTGGTCAGACTGACCGGCCAGTAAACATCAAGTGGTCCTCCTATCATCTCCCTGTTCTGGTTTCAGACATCGGACCAGATGTCAAACACCTCCTTTCGGACGTTCGACTCTTTAACCTCTCATACAATTTCCGTCGCCTGGCGGCAAAGATCTCCATCCTTTCAAGACAAAGCTCTAGTCTCTAACTCCCTTCCATTAGCGCCACTGTGTCTATTGCTTTGTTCCTTTTTTTTCTGGTTGGTAAAAGCGGGACCTCGTCTCTCGGAAGGTTGTTGTTCAGCTCGGAGAGAGGGAGTGGTTTCGACGTACCTGATTTCTCCTTTCGAATTTCCGCTTTCAATGTTCAGTGGATTCGACGGTTCTTTGACCCCGAGACTGCAGCATGGAAACTTTCCTGCCTACTACTCCTACTCAAATTTCATGGCGGATGGTCGTGGCATTTGAGTGCTGCGAGTAATCGAGGTCCTTCAGTTCGATTTTCACTGAACAAATGGAAGAAAAAAGTAAAGGCCGATTTCTCTATCAATCGTTATACGGTTGATGAAATAAAGCCGCCATCATGCGGGGCGAAACATGTTTCTTTTGAAGAAGTCAAAAATTGACGAATGGTAATAAAACCATTTGGTTTTTTTTTGTACTTCTATTGACCGACTGTCATTGTGGGTAAAAGCCTTGCATTGCCGCTACATCAAGTTCTTGAATTCTCAAGAAAATTACGAAGTAAAGTGGCTAGAACTGACTTTTACCATCAGCGAAGACAGATGTGACAAAGCAGTGGTGCAATTACTATTCAAGGAGGAGGAGTGTACCACTGCTCTCTTTACCATTACAGCATTCATTACAACAGGCAGGTTACAAGTACAGGGGAACTATTGGGCGCTATGGATAAACGAGTAGATGAAGTTGTTGACGAGTTTAGTAGACGGTCTACAAAGCTCCACTCAGCAAGATCTCGTATTACCACTGGCAAGTAAGAGATTCTTTCATGAACGTAAGATATGCAAACAGAATCCTGAACGAGAAATGTTGATGGAGACTCAAGTACAAAACACTGACAAGTTTAATGAGACAGAAAGCATCGATGGAGAGAATAATGAAATTAAAGAAAATTCGATGTCAACCGCTTTCGCGATCCCTGTGTCACCACGTGCCGACAGGATGGAAGTTTGCTCGAAGAGTTTGTTAAGAAACCAAAAAATCGGACTTACAAAAAGATGTTTGGTGTGTGTTTTCACAACCTGAGTTGACATGGTGGCATTATGCTACGAATAGTTTCTGGCCTTTCCTTAAATGCCGAAAAACAAGAACGGATCTTTAATGCCATTAAGCGGATAACAAACCGTACAAGCAACTACCACTCTGACCACATCATTCCGAACTTATTTATTCGTTTCCAAGCTGAGAAGAAGTTTGACACTGAACAGGATGATGGTCGCCAAACAAGCTGTCATCAGCAACCTTGCCAAATCCTTGAAAGACCGTACAAACACACGGTGAGGAAGTATGGCAGAGAGTGCCAGGCCCATCTCCAGCAAGTGAGCGACTTCCTTGCAGAGGGAGGAGGAGCCTGGTCGAGTGAGCAACAGATTTTCATGTTACCAACTATCCCACACCAAGGGAAGTTGGTCCATCAACTTGAAAAGCGAGCCAGCTGAGCCATTGGATAAGGCCAAGGAGCAATTCCCGAGAGATCTGGAGAATGTTACGTCCAGCTCCTTGGCACCTTGGCAAAAACTGCTCGCCTACAAGGTCTTTCTCAGGCCGAGATTCGAGTACCATCTTCGTGTTGGCTCCATCTCAAAGACCTGGGCGAAGGGCGTAGACCTCGAGGTAAGAAAACTGTTGTGCGTTGGATTAGGACTCTGAGAATATCAACGCGCACCTATTTTATACCTCTACCTCTGCCGGCCGTTTAGGGCTTTTCGAGTCGAGCTCAGATGTGGATGCCGCTCTGGTATCCACAGCTCAACGCAGGCTCAACTTGAAGGATCTCTTTGTCCGCCGGATCCCAAACAGCACTCTCCGCGATACCTGTGCCAAACGCAAAGAGAATAACCAGGCCTCTTTCCAGACAAGCTTCAGCTGGATCTCTTTACCACCAACTCCGGGTGAATCCACCAAGGGATACATTTCATCCTTTCTTTGTGGAAGTGCGCAACGCCAAAAATAATCTTGGCGACGCTGTTTATGGCGGAAACGTCACCTTCTATCAGACTGCTGGTCCATGGAGTAAAGGGATAAGCGTCCCGGCAGAAACGAGGGCAATTCGCGGCCATTTCGCTGACCAACATTTTCAGCGATGGTCAGAATTAAAAGACCAGGGTAAGACCCTGCCAGGGAAAATCACTTCCAACTTTACGCTGGCACGAGAAATATAATTATCTCGGCAAGGCCTTGCGGGGGTGAGTCATTGAATACGACCAAGGAGCAATTCCTGAGAGGTCTGGAGAAGATTACTGCGAGCTCCTTGGTCTTTCTCAGGCCGAGATTCGAGTACCATCTTCGTGTTGGCTCCATCTCGATGACCTGGGCGAAAGGCGTACACCTCGAGGTAAGAAAACTATTGAGCATTGGATTACGACTCTCTGAGAATACCAACGCGCACCTGTTTTACATCTCTTTTACCTTTTATCCCGACATCTTTTTCCGACCTCCTTGCAAAAGATCGAGTTCAAGACCTCACAAGACGGTTCAACACAGAAACCATCAGAACAGCACTGCTGTCACCTTCTAAGAAACTAAAACTAAAGCCCATGTATTGGAGAAACTGACTACCACCAAGAAGAAAGAGAAATGTAACATTCACAACGACGCACAACCCTTGACATTATGTGGCCATTTTCGATGCCCCGTCAGGCCACTGGCAAAATCACAGGCTTGGACGTTTTTCATGCCGAGTTCTATATCACATTTTGGCATGTGCCTGGAAAGATCTTGTCTCTGTACTCAACTCCTGTTTTCACTCCAAATCTGTTATAATACTAACAAGTTAATATTAACTTTAGACTTGCTATACGAGTGAGCGTACAGTATGATATATGAAGATTTATGGACTTGGGAAAAAGCACATCGAGTTTGAAACATGGTGTCAAAAGTGAGATAAAATAACAGAAGCAGTGATAAGAAGTATGAATATTTAATCCACAACAACATTAAACCATGGCGAGCACTAGCAACCCTGACAGCGGAACACACGCACCCGAAGATGGACAAGCAGTACCAAATTTACCTCGCGTGCCTCAGAAACGCTGGCAAAAACCTGCAATTTTTGCGAATGCATGAATGACTCAATTATCCCCTTTACTCTTTTCATATGGAAAAGAAGCGCGGACCTGACAGCTATATTGCTGCCATCTGTTCGTCCTCCGGTGTTACTAAGATCTCACTTCCAGACATCAATGCCTGGACTTCTTTCTACAAAGATCTGTACACTGCTGTTCCTGTTGATCCCAACATCCAAGATCAACTCCTCTCTAACCTCTCTCAGACCCTTTCCCTGAAGAGTCCGAGGCTTGCGAGGGGCTTTTATCTTCTGAAGAGTGTCTGATCGCTCTGAAGGGGATTGCCTCTAACAAGTCTCCGGGCTTGGATGGGTTCCCCACCGACATCCAAGTCACTTTTTGGCATGTTCTTGGTGGGGATCTCGTCTCTGTTCTCAACTCCTACTATCAGTTCAATTTGCTTTCTGTCTCTCAAAGGTGTAGCCATATTACTCTCCTCTTTATAAAGATTGGCCGCATGGATGGCGCTAACTGACACCCTACTTCTCTACTCTGCTGTTCCTCGAGCTTAAGATCCTCGAGCGGTAGCTCGCCTCTTTTGACGCGACTGCCGCTCGCGGAGCCCAAATCTTTGGGTCGAGCAAGGAGAGACTTCTTCCTCTTACTTTTTCGCATGGAGAAGAAGCGCGGCTCTGACAGCTATATTGGTGCCATTCGTTCTTCCTCCGGCTTTACAAAGACTTCCCTACCAGACATCATTAATGTCTGGACTTCTTTCTACAAATATCTGTATACTGATATTCCTGCTGATCCCATCATCCAAGATCAAGACTTTAGAACTTTAATTGACTTACTCTTAAGATCAAGACCTAAACTTTATTATTGTGGAGTTAATCTCCCCTCCGAATAAATGAAATTGAAGAAAACTCGCAGTCAAAGGCATTCACGACCCCAATGTCACCACATGCCGACACTTCGATCAATATTGCTAGTGTAGCACGATACGTTTAAAGACGACCGTGGCTAATTTAATGACAGAAATAGAGTTAAGAGTTTGAAAAACCAGTGAATTTTGAAAAAATCTCTGACTTGAGGGACAAAGGAAAACAATTTCAAATTGAATTGACGACACAAAAACACAACTATGAGGCAGAGACAAGCACAATCTCTGAGAAAATGGCACTTTAAAAAAAGACCTTGAAGAAACGACAAAGTCTTGAAAAAGATTTTAAGAACAAACCAAATCCCAAACTCAACAAATTAAACCTCTGCAGACAAAGATACATCTAATGGAAGAACAACAAGTAGATTTGACTACAACAATGCGAACACTGAAACAACGAATGGAATTTTTTGATAACGACAGTGTTTCTACCTCTGATGGTGAAGACAATGAAAACAATACGTCACCGAAAATGACTATAAAAAACCCACAGCAAAATCCTCAAAAGGGCAACCTACAAACAGAAATCAAGAATTCCTTAACAACCAAAAAAACAGAACTCCCACCAGCAACGACGAAAGAATATTGATCAATACAATTCAAAGGAGAATTCACCAACTTTATCCTTTCCCGTGACTCGAACGGAACATATTTACGACTAACAAACTTTTTCCAAACCACTATGTTATTTATAAGCGATGCCACACAACAGAACAGGCCAACTCGATCTTGCACGATTTTTGCGGAAACACACAGGAAACGATCCTTATTCACTCAGCTACAATAACTTAGAGCACAACAATGAAACCGAGTACATTTCTCAACAGATTTGCAGTCCACTTTCTTTTACAAGTATCTAAGCTCAGCTAATATGCAATACATTACTAATCCTCAAATTAAATTACATTGATATCTTATCAAACTTTGAACAATACTAGTGTGTTACAAGGACCCCAATATGTTCAGAGGGTGGATAGGGCAGTCCAACAGGTAAATCTAAATTGTTTGTTTACATTACACATCCACTAGATAACGCTATCCAGTCTTTAAACAGGTGGGCCTGAAGTGAAGGGTGTTCATAAGTAAGTAAATCCAAGCAAGTCGAGAAACTCACAGCAGAAACATTTCACATTATTTTTTCAGAAACATTGCCATCCAGCAGGTCGTCATAGTAAGCTCCGTTTACAACTTTTACAGTGTCGTTTAGGAAGTCGTTTCTTGGCAAGAGCGTTGAGAAAAAGGTGCGTGCTTTTGTAAACTTTGATGAAGTAAAAGAAAGTGGACTGCAAATCTGTTGAGAAATGTACTCGGTTTCATTGTTGTGCTCTAAGTTATTGTAGCTGAGTGAATAAGGATCGTTTCCGGTGTGTTTCCTCTAAAATCTTGCAAGATCGAGTTGGCCTGTTCTGTTGTGTGGCATGGATTTTGGCGATAGGGCCAGTTTCACACGTCAAAAAACATCTAAACCGAACCCGAATATCGTCTCTTGTACGAGAACTAAAAAAGGCAATTTACAAAGACACGAGTTTTGCTCGTCACCTACGACGCGTTAATCCCTCAAGACTGATAAGGCAGACCTGGATATTTCCATTCATCAAACAAGTTTCAACAGAAAACCAGCAGTTGGGAAAAACGAAGAACTAAAAGCTTTGATAAAAAGGAAACACAAAATGTCTGGAACATTTTTTGGCCCAATTAGCTGTAGCTTCGCGAAAGTTGTGGCCATTGAGGATGCAAGAGAATTCGGACGTTTAGTCAAGAAAGAAAGCCAAAAAGGTGAAACGAAGTATCGTGCTCGTTTGAAACAGGAGCAATACCATCAATACACCAGCGAGTTTTCCGACGTTATCGAGGAAAAGTTCCGTACAAAACTACATATTGCAAGCCCGACAAAATACATTTGCAACGCCAAAACCTGTCAGTTGTAAGTACTTTTAACTTCTGAAGAATTTTACTTCACATTGCATAATTATCTTTTAAGGTGATCCAGACTATGACAGCTTGAATTGGTTTATTATCCAGTTTGTTAGGATAATCCATTGAGCAGCACAAGACTTCAACATCTTCCATTGGTTTATTATCCTACGCGTTTCGTCTGATTCTTCAGACTTCGCCATGGATTTACAACTCGTGCGTGGCCAGCCGAGAGTCCCAGCCCTTCTCTTCAACTGCCATCAAGCATCACCGAGAGACCTGGGCCTTGACAAAGATGAAGTGTTTCCAACTGAGCCCCTTCGCGACATTTGGGCACCACATTGAGAACATTTTCACAGAACCTCCAAAGCACTCGATACCACCTGAAGCGAAGGTGGTGGAGAAAACAGTCCAAACCTGCATCGGCAACAAAGACGGCAAGAGAACTGCCGATTACAGGAAGGCACTAGTTCAAACATCAGCACTCATTCAAAAGTCTAGTGTTATGACCAACAAAGCCCTCACTGTCCTTAAAACGCTGGTTGTATTGCAGCGAATGCTGCATTCACCAGATTTTAAGCAGACACCAGCTCTATCTTGTCCTTCACTACTACACAACCAAGTATGGTACTACTCCACCCTTTTTTTGTTTTGTTTTGTTTTTATTTTGTTTGTCACAGATTTACGCAATTTATGAATACAACAAATCAATTTAAACAAGAAGAAAAAAAATGTGACAGTGATAAGAAATAGGACATAATCCCAATTGATAACCTACTCTTCTATTACAATTAAGTAATTAAAAACGTACATGAATAAAAGTGGTACTCAAACTCCTGGTTGACCAACTCTGCCGGGCTCCGCGATCGTGAGTGGCGATTCGCCATCAATGCCCGTACAAACTCACTGCCAGTCTGCGCGGTTCGTGCCAAACATCGTGGATTTTCCGGAAGGAAAAATTGCCCGAGGTGTGGATTCGCGTCCGAGACCCTTCCGCACGTATTAAACCATTTTCCACTTATGATGCGCAAGGGCCCGACGAAATCCTCGACACTTGGGTTTTCCGAGTGGGGAGGTAGGCCGACGCACGGCAATTGCTTGTATGTGTTTTTAAAAGTTTTTAATAAAATACAATTACATCTTTCGAGAGGAAAAATGAGGAAACATTCAAAGAGGTATTGGGAGAAGACCAAGAAAATCGCTGTTCTTTACTCTGAAGTTAGCCACAACCCGACTGACTTTGCCGATCTCTTCACAACCGACAGAGTTCAAGACCTGATACAGACAGTTCAATACCGAACCCAGCAGAAAAACATCGCCATCACGTTCCAGGACACAAAAACCAAATTCCATTTGTTGGAAAGCCAACAATCATCGTCAACAAAGAACAAAGCACGATCCAAGACGATGCCCAGCCCCAAACTTATGTGGCCATCTTTGATGCACCATTGGAACTTCCCGACGCTGCAATTGTAGCAAGCCTATCGCGCTACAGTCTTGTACTCTTCTTCCACAGAAATCTGTATAGAGATACAGAAATTGAGAATGGCATTCGCACTGCAAGAATGGCGATCAAAACCGATGTACCTTCCTACCTCCGCGTGGGTGACTGTACTATTCGTGTGGCACAAAAGGAGCAACCAGAAACATGCCGCCGCTGCAACAAAGCCGGACACGAAGCCTTCAACTGCCCACAAGCCTGCTGTTTTTCCTGCGGAGAGCTGGGGCACTATGTTGTGGCTTGTATGCAGACAATAAACTTGCGCAAACTGTTCCCGAGAACACGTGACAGTGGAGTGTGCTTTCACCGTGTTAAAAGTAACCTGCGAATTTCGGTTGAATAAGATCAAATTACAAGCCAACAACTGCCAAAGAACCTGAAACTACTCCAGAAGATGAAAAGAGCGTAAGTGATGGCCAAAACGAACACGCCACTGCAACCGGAAAGGATGACTTGGAGAAGAACGACGAGTTGGAATACACTGTCAAGTAAAGATCATCTAAGTAAAAAGGTAAGTAAAATCAGTGCCACAAAACAGACCATTAGCTCAAGCGAGGATGAATCTCAACCCAAAGTAAGCCAGCGAGCAAAGTCGCCGACTCGACACGGCAAAAAGAAAGACAAAGGCGAGTCTAAAACGGGTCGTTAAACGTTTGGATAGCTCCATACCGAGACACTGTTTTGAGCATACCCTGAACTGAAAAGAACTTCCAACTGACTTCATGCAATATAAAGGGGGCTTACGAGCTCCCACAAACAAGACCTCTTTTTGAATAATGCAAAAACTAATACGGCAGACATTTTTCTTGTACAAGAAACCCACGTGTTCTCCAATACGTTACGCAACCGAATTGCCAAAAGGTGGGACGGACAAACAATCTGGCCTCCCTGTATTGCAGAAGCGCAGGTGTGGCCACCTTATTAAATTAAAATTTTGTGGAGAAGTTCTAAAAGACAAATCCGATATAAAGGGTAAAATAACCAGTGTACTGGTTCGCTGTGGGAACTCTAAAATTAATTTAGTCATCATTTACGTGCCAAACGATGTCTCCGACAGAATCAATTACTTCAAATCGTTTCACGACTCTTTCTTTAACGAGGGTGAATTAATTATAGGTGGCGACTACAACTGTATCTAAATCGAAAAAGATAAAATAGGCGTCCTAAAAACAAATGGAGTGGCAGGAAAAGAACAAATTAAAAATTTACGAAACACTTACAAGTTTGCCGACATTAGGTGCCAACAACACAAACACGATACACAATACACATGGATAAACAACGAGTGCTCAATTCGAGGAACTCCTTTGTCCGTCAAGTCGCAAACTGAGAGATCTAGAGAAGGTTACGTCCAGCTCATTGGCACCTTGGCAAAAACTGCTCGCCTACAAGGTCCTTCTCAGGCCGAGTTTGAGTACCATCTTCGTGTTGGCTCCATCTCAAAGACCTGGGCGAAGGGCGTAGACCTTGACGTAAGAAAACTGTTGTGCGTTGGATTAGGACTCACTAAGAATACCAACGCGCACCTGTTTTATACCTCTACCTCTACCGGCCGTTTAGGGCTTTTCGAGTCAAGCTCAGATGTGGATACCGCTCTGGTATCCACAGCTCAACGCATGCTCAACTCGAAGGATCTCTTTGTCCGCTGGGTCGCAAACTGCACTCTCCGCAATACCTGTGCCAAACGCACAGGGAATAAACAGGCCTCTTTCCAGACCAGCTTCAGCTGGATCTCTTTACCACCAACTCCGGGTGAATCCACCAAGGGATACATTTCTTCCTTTTTTGTGAAAGTGCGCAACGCCAAAAATAATCTTGGCGACGCTGTTTATGGCGGAAACGTCATTTTCTATCAGACGGCTGGTCCATGGAGTGAAGGGATAAGCGTCCCGGCAGGGATGAGCACAATTCGCGGTCATTTCGCTGAAAAGCACCAACAGCGATGGTCACTACTCAAAGACCAAGGTAAGACCACGAATGTCTTCGGTCAATCAGGGTATTTCAACCCCTGGTTGACCAACTCTGCCAGGGAAAATCACTTCCAACTTTACACTGGCATGAGAAATATAACTATCTCGGCAAGGCCTTGGGGGGCGAGTCAGCTGAGCCATTGGATAAGACCAAGGAGCAATTCGTGAGAGATCTGGAGAAGATTACTGCTAGCTCCTTGGTACCTTGGCAAAAACTGCTCGCCAACAAGATCTTTCTCAGGCCGAGATTCGAGTACCATCTTCGTGTTGGCTCCATCTCAAAGACCTGGGTGAAGGGCGTAGACCTCAGGTAAGAAAACTACTGTGCATTGGATTAGGACTCTGAGAATACCAACGCACCCCTGTTTTAAACCTCTTTTACCCTTTATCCCAACATCTTTTTTCCGACTTCCTTGCAAAAGATCGAGTTCAAGACCTCACAAGACGGTTCAATACAGAAACCATCAGAACAGCACTGCTGTCACCTTCTAAGAAACTAAAACTAAAGCCCATGTATTGGAGAAACCGACTACTACCAAGAAGAAAGAGAAATGTACCATTTACACCGACGCATAACCTTTAACATTTGTGGCTATTTTCGATGCCCCGTCAGGCCACCGGCAAGAATCCACGCTTGGACGGTTTTCATGCTGAGTTCTATATCACATTTTGGCATGTGCCTGGCAAGATCTTGTCTCCGTACTCAACTCCTGTTTTCACTCCAAATCTGTTACAATATTAACACGTTAATATTAACTTTGGACTTGCTATGTGAGTGAGCGTACAGTATGATATATGTAGACTTATGGACTTAGGAAAAAGCACAGAGTTTGACACATGTTGTCAGAAAAGAGATAAAAGTAACAAAAGCAGTGACAAGAAGTATGAATATTTAATCCACGACAACGTTAAACCGTGGCGAGCACTAGCAACCCTGACAGCGGAACGCACGCACCCGAGGATGGACAAGCAGGATCAAATTTACCTTTGAAAAACCTCACCGGCATAACTCCGCCTGAGAAACTCAACATGAGCGGAAACTCAACAGAAAATTGGAAGCTTTGGGAACAAAAGTGGGATAACTACACGATTGTAGCGGGCCCACGCACAGGAGAACAAAGTGGCGTTATTTCTCCATTGCATCAGCGAGGACACGTCGAGTGTACAATGCATTTCAGTTCAACGGCGACGACAGAAATAACTTGGATGCGATCACGAAATTCGACGAGTTCACCATCGGGGAATTAAATGAGACACATAAAAGCTACATCTTCAATAACAGAAACCAAAAGGTGAATGAGACCTACCTCACTAGCCTCAGAACGCTGGCAAAAACCTGCAACTTTTCCGAATGCATGAATGACTCGATTATCCTCTTACTTTTTTCTCATGGAAAAGAAGCGCGGCTCTGACAGCTATATTGCTGCCATCTGTTCGTCCTCCGGCGTTACGAAAATCTCTCTTCCAGACATCGTCAATGCCTGGACTTCTTTCTACAAAGATCTGTACACTGCTGTTCCTGTTGATCCCAACATCCAAGATCAACTCCTCTCTAACCTCTCTCAGACCCTTTCTCTGAAGAGTCCGAGGCGTGCAAGGGGCGTTTATCTTCCGACGAGTGTCTGATCGCTCTGAAGGGGATTGCCTCTAACAAGTCTCCGGGCTTGGATGGGTTCCCTGCCGAGTTCTATGTCACTTTTTGGCATGTGCTTGGTGGGGATCTCGTCTCTGTTCGCAACTCCTGCTATCAGTCCAACTTACTTTCTGTCTCTCAAAAGCGTAGACTTATTACTCTCCTCTTTAAAAAGAATGACTGCCTTGACTGTGCTAACTGGCGCCCTATTTCTCTCCTCTGCTGCTGTCTGTTCTCCCTGAGCTTAAGATCCTCGAACGGGAAGCTCGCCTCTTTTGATGCGGCTGCCGTCACGGAGCCAAAATTCGATCTCAGGCTCTTTGGGTCGAGCAAGGAGACTTCTTCCTCTTACTTTTTTCGCATGGAGAAGAAGAGCGGCTCTGACAGCTATTTTGCTGCTATCCGTTCTTACTCCGGCGTTACAAAGACTTCTTTTCCAGACATCATCATCAATGTATGGACTTCTTTCTACAAAAATCTGTATACTGCTGTTCCTGTTGATCCCACTATACAAGGTCAACTCCTCTCCAAGAATTGTCCGAGAATTGAGAAGGGCTTTTTATCCCTTGAGGAGTGCTCGATCTCTCCGAAGGTGATGGCCACTAACAAGATCCCAGACTTGGACGGTTTTCCTGTCGAGTTCTATGTCACCATTTGGCATGTGCCTGGCAAGACTTTGTCTCCGTACTCACTCTTGTTTTCACTCCAATTCCGTATAAGTTTCCCAAAGATAGCCTTATACTCTCCTATTCAAAAAGAACGACCATCTGGACTGCGCCGACTGGCACCCTATCTCTCTCCTCTGCTGGGACTATAAGATCGCATCATGAACAGTTGCTAGACGGTTACTCAAAGTCATCGCCTCTGTCTCTTCTCCTGATCAGACGTATGGGGTCCCTGGACGTATCATACGCTCCCGTATTTCTCTGCCGAGAGATGTTCGAGACCATGTGACCGACACTGACCTCCCCTGTGCCATCCTTAGTCTCCATCAGGAGAAAGCTTTTGACAAGGTTGATTGGCTTTTTCTACAGAAAACTCTTTCAACTACGGGTTTCGGCCCCTAATTCTGCCGCTGGGTGTCTCTGTTCTACACTGATATCCAGAGCGCTGTGGTCGTTAATGGTCATATCTCTGGAACTTTCAGCCTCTCTCTTGCAGGACAAACTGAATGTCCTCAAAGACGACCAGTAGAAGACAACATCCAAAACTTGGAGGCAACTAGAAATGCAAACCAAGTAAGGATCGTGTCTCCCAACCTTCGAGTGTAAAGGACGTATAAAAATTTTTCCAAAATAGCGCCAACTTTAAAACTTGTTCTCGTCACACGACTGCTGAATAAGACTTTGGCCGCAAATTTAACCCTGTTCGCAAACGATTTTAGATAAGAAATAATATATTCAATCTCAATTAACAACCATCAGCCGTGGAAATTAACTAACAATAACAGATTAATAAACTTGCCAAATTACACCAAAAAATGTGCACACATGTCAAGTAAAGTGCGAAAAAACGGACACTTTAATCCTGCAACATGCGCTTTTCTTATTCCTCGAGTATAACTTTAATCTTATGGAGCTTGCTCTCCTAGTTAGCGACAAAGACCGGTGCATAGAGTGGTGCAAACAGCATAACCTGCTGGCTAAATCAAGGAGTGTCCGAAGTCGCAATGCGGCGTAGCCGAGTGCCCAATGGGTATGCCTGGCGTTGCTCAAAGAAATCTCGTAATGGACAGGTTTCTATATTAGAAATTATATATAGAAATTATTATAATATTATTGGTTTTCTGGCAGTCACCTAACCATTTCAAAAATACTGTCCCTAACGTACGCTTGGGCCCCAAGTTTCACGACGTCACAGGCAATGCACGGAACCTCCTCGCGTGACAAAGCAACTTCGTCCGAGACAGTATAACTACTGCCGCGCGGTTTGTGCGCAAGTTATTACTCAACATCATACGGGGAAGATAGGGGGTCCGGGTAAGATTGTCGAGATTGACGAGTCCAAGTTTGGCAGGAGGAAATACCAACGAGGCTGAGTGGCGGAAGGTCAATGGGTGTTTGGGGGAATATTTGAAAACTAAAGAATGTTTTCTCGTGCCGGTGGATAGCCGTGACAAGCAAACCCTCCTCCCCATCATCCAGGACCGCATATTGCCAGGCACTTGCGTTATGAGCGACAAATGGAAAGCCTATGATTGCCTTAACGACGAGGGATTCCAAAGTCTCCCCAAACTTCGTTGACCCAGACAACGATGCTCATACACAAAACATCGAAAGTTCATGGTGGGCCGCTAAGCGAAGTTTACCCCCGACAGGTAGATCTAGGGATGTGTTTGAAAACTATTTACTAGAACTCGTTTGGCGTCGTCATTATCAGACACTTGACCGCTATCCGTTTTTTATTTTCTTAAGGCACATAGCCGAAATTTACACAGTAACAATTAAAACCATTTGCACTACTCTATAAAACACTGGAGAAAACGAAACGGAGAAAGAACAAGAGTCACCAAACCTGTTTAAAAACTCGGAGATGCCATTCAAGAAACCGCCAAATACACCTTCGGTCAGGACCAACAGAGGTTTCTAGGAAAGGCAGTAAGCGAGCAGCAGAAAAAGTACTATTAAGGCAAAATTGCCAACTCGGCATATCAGGAAAAAGAACAGAGGCAAGTCTAGAACAGGCTGTAAATTCTTTGGGATAGTTTTATACCGCACCAAGAAACTGTCCATGTATAGCCCAAACTAAAAATAAATTTCCGATCGATTTCGTGTAATGCAAGAGTAAGGATAATCATAGGGTGTCTCTCAACCCAATAGTACAGTGTAATACTTGTAACAAGATGTTTGATAGCACTGTTGGGAGATACCCTGTGAAAATTTACAATCAACATCCTTGTTGTGCCTCTCAAGCCGCCTTTCGGTCGTGCCCCACCGCTAACGTTCATGGTCAGTTCATCTCGAACTGTGGCCGCTCCTTTGAGAGTAAAAAAAAGGCCAACAAACATGCAGTTGGTGAGCCGGTCAGTAGTGTGGGGAACTGCACTTTCGGGTCCATCCCCTTCCATTTTCTCATCACCTATAATGGTTGGGTCTCTGTCACCAGCAGCCCCCTCTCGGCCGGCACTCGGAGACGCCATTCAAGAAACGGCATATACACCTTCGAGTTAGGATCAGCAGAGTAGGAAAGGCAGTAAGCGAGAAGCAGAAAAAAGATTTATCGAGCAAAATTGCCGACTCGGCATATCAGGAAAAAGGGCAGAGGCGAGTCTAGAACGGGCCGTTAAACCATTGGAACAGTTTTACACCGCGACACTGTTTATGTATAGCCCGGATTAAAAATAATTTTGCGATCGGTTTTGCATAATGTAAGGGGCCTTGCGAGCTCCCTAGAGTTGGACCTCCTTTTAAATTATGCCAAACCCAACACGGCATACATTTTCCTTGTCCAAGCTGAAGAAACCCACACGTTCTCTAACAGCTTACACAATCAACTTGCCAAGCAATGGGACGGAAAAATTATTTGGTCTCCCAGTAATGGCAAAAGTGCCGATGTGGAGACCTAAATCAAAAATTTGTGGTGAAGTTTTAAAATACAATCCCGACCTACAGGATAAAACACCCAGCGTTTTGATTCGCAGTGGCATGGGAACTCCGGAACTAAAAACCTTTCTAAAATTTACGTGCCATACGATGTCTCCAACAGAGTTAATTATTTCAAATCACTGTATGATATCTTCTTTAATGAAGGACAACTAATTATAAAGAATGACTTTAACTGTAAAGAAAATAAAAATATAAGAACCTCAAAACCAATGGCATGGCAGGAAAAGAACAAATTCTCAATAACAAAATCACCGACATTTGGCGAAAACGACATGCACACGCCACACAATAAACATGGACAAAAAGCGTCCTAAATGAATCCTGACGGCTTTGTACTAGATCACAACATCACTGGTTAATCTGCACCATTGAAAGTGTGGTCTAATTCACCATCACATCTCTTAGTTACTTAACTGCTGGTCTGACGAAAATGACAATCTATTTACTTAATTACTCTTTAACATTGTATAATTATAGTCCGTAAACAATAAACACCGATCATTACCCTTAATGTTGTAACTTATTTTACAACTTTATCTACTTCAGTCTTAGTTTCAATCAGACCAGCTAAAAACAATATAGACCAATCCTTTACTATAACCCAAAATCACCAGAGCCCTGCCTGTTTGAATGTAAATACGACCTTGAAAACCGCGTGGTCTATATATACTTAGCCCGTAATTACATACGGAGACCAGAGCACGACATACAAATTTTTAAAAAGTTTTTCTATATATCGTGACTCTTTTTTATATTACACGGCTCCATGAATTAATTAGTTAATTATTTTAGCTTAGTTTCACTTTGTGAACACGGAGAGCAAAACGTTAAAACCATTTCTTTTTTCCAACCCAACATCACCAGAGCCCCCTGTTTAAATGTTACAATTAACTTTTTGAAAGCAAAACCGCGTGGTCTATCTAGTTTTTGCATTAACTTTATCGAGCCTTGAGCGCGCACCTTTCAAATTTGGACGCGCAGATGCCTGGCCGAGTCGGGGTCTATTTAAACTATGGGTCCTGTGGTTCTTGGATTTTCTGTTTCTTTTATTTAAATCAGTAAATAGCTGTCTGTGGCCAATGTAATCATAGCCACAAATTCTTTACCCCTATTATTTACTTATTCCCTTCCCCAACACATCTACGAACTATTTATAGCAGGCCTGGCTTTAAAATCTGTTTATTTAATTACGTTTTGTCAAACTGTATAATTGAGTTATGTGAACAATGAACATTTATATCTCTTAAGTATGGAAATTAGCTTTACACTATATCTAACTCGGTCTTAACGTAAGTCAGACCAGCCGAAAACTATAGACCTCTTTAAATCCAACGATACCAGGACCCTTTGCTTGAATGACACTAACCGCGTGGTCTGATCAATTCAATGCAAGTTAATTAATTCATAGCCTTGAGCACGGTCAAAATAACTATATTTGCAAAATTCGTGACTCTATGTATAATATGGCTCATTATAACGTCTTCTGATAATTTCTTTTTCAAAACATTTTTTTAATCAATATGGAGAGTAGGCATAACATACATTTTTACCCATAAATTAGTCCCGAGTCGGGAGGTAGGCCAGTGAATGGCAAGAGCTTGTATGTATTTTTTAAAGGATCAACAAAACACACACAATATACATGGACAAAAAGCGTCCCAACTGAATCCCGTAACTTATTTCACTTATTTTACTTTACCTTGTTAGCAAGTAATTTAGATTTAAAAATAAGCTGCCCGCCTCGATTAGCAATTGTGCTATACCGCGGGCATGCTTTGGTTCAAAATTTAAATTGCAATGTATATTTAAAATAAAACTTAAACTATATTCAAACCACGAGTCGTTCTCAAGGACCAGTGCGAGTGGCATTTTCGCCTCTCGCATTGACCAAATCCTCTTTCCATCCGTGTGACAACACCATCTCGGCTTACTGTGCTATCACTCATTCAAAGTGAAAAAACAAACCAAATAGCGGAGGGCGAAACTGAACAAGAGATATCGCCCTTCTTCGTCTCTGGAAACTAAGTTAACTGACCAAAAAAAGGGGCAACTAATCCTGGATCTGCAAATTAACCCGTGTTTGTGGAGTACGGGATGTTCCGAGTATAAAAAGCCATGCAATACGGCAAAAGGCCAGCGACAACGTCAGTCAAAAGTTCAACATCGATGACACCACTCTAAAAACCATAATTCGTGGATTGGCTGTTCATCATCATCGAGGATGAGAGTGAGGAAGAAACGCAGCAACAGCACGCTTCCTCCGCCAGGCTGCGACCACCATCTTTTTTAACCAAACTAACCAATCAGACGTCCTGGCTCACGCGACCTGCAAAACACCTTTTGTTGCGAAACAGGTTTTTTTTTGCAGAGGTGAAACGCACATTCACATTCTCTCTCCCATTTGTTCTGCAAAATGGTGATAAGAAACGCTGCAGGGCATGCTTTCAACATGTTTAACTTATTCCAGCTAACACAAGACCATGACCGGTGTTTAGATTGGTGCCAGGAACACAACCTCCTGCATCGTCAATGATGTGTCCAAAAGAAGATTGTGAAAGCAATGTCTTGGACACGGCGAAAAGAAAGGCCTGTTGCGTTTGAGTGGCGGTGCTCGAAAAAGAGTTGTAATGGTAAAAAATTTAATACGCCACGATTCCTAGTTTCATGGCGTAAAAAAGACCATTCCTAAAGTAGTGGCCTTGACGTATGCTTGGGCCAACAACTTCTCAGTGTCGCAAGCCATGCACGAAACCCGGCTGAACGACCAAGCTTCCAGAAACGGTAAAAGATTGGTATAACTACTGCCGCGGGGTTTTGTGCGCAAATAATAATTGAATAACGTGCGGGAAAAATAGGGGACATGAAAAAACTGTGGAAATAGACGAGTCCAAGTTTGGCAAAAGAAAGTACCACAAAGGTCGTTTCGTCGAAAGTCAGTGGGTCTTTGATGGAAAAGGCCTTGAAACGGGGGGATGTTTACCTCGTTCCGGCTGAGGAGCGAAACAAGAACACGCTCCTTCCTGTCAAGAAGGAACACATATTGCCTGGGACGCGCATTGTGGGCGATATGTGGATAGCTTGCGAAACGAGGGCTATGTTCAGCTAACGGCTAATCATTCCCTCAATTTCGTAGACCGAGACACAGGAGCTCATACACAGAAAATCGAGAGCACATGGTGGGCAGTAAAACAAGATTTAACCATTACCTGAAAGTGATCAAAAGATTATCATGATGAAAGTTACCTATCTGAATGGCTGTGACGCAGAGATTATAAAAACCGCGATCCATTCTGAAAAATTATTGAGCACACCGCCGAAATCTATCCAGTTACCAATAATAACAACTAAATATAAATATAAAATCTAATTTAAACACCGGCCATGGAATTAACAAAAAAAAAACAGGTTAGTAAACATATTTTTTTCTTCGGTCGATTTTTGTGCTCTATTTTCGTAACTTTTTGGAAAGTCGTCTTGCGACAGAAGGGCAACGGAGGAATCCTGACGGTTCCTCTACCGCGTAAAAAAAAGACTGGTGTCCTATAACACTTCCACCGTTAGTTTTCTTGGTTTACTCTCTTCTGACGTTGCAACGACGTCGGCTGGTGTTCACTAGCAACTACATACATCAAGAACTGCTTGCCAGCCGCCCATGCCATCGTGCAAATAGACTTTGTTGAAAATTACACCTGCCTATCTGCCGAAGCCACAAAGCCAGCATACTGGAATGCTGCAATAGGGAAACTTCGAAATTCCCGATATTTATTAAAGTTTTATTGAAATACTTGGGATTTCTGGTTCTATACAAGCGTTTTTTCTTGTGAAATGGTTTGCACACCACATGCATACTTTGTCAGAGTTGTCTGTGAATTTACCCGCCCTCGCTTTCTATCACTTCTTTCTAAACTTGTTAAACCCGCCTCTGTCGCGGCTCTCAACCTTTGTCCGGGATTAAATTTTCGAGTCACCTTCAGACCCAACAAAAACTACTACTACAAGGCCTCTCATCTGAAGACAGGGTATATTTCCCCGTTTTCGAGGGCTGAAATCAAGGTATCTCGAATCACTGTTACGTAGATTCCAGTCGAGGTCTCAGATGCGGTCATCTGTCAGACTTTTAGCCTGTTTGGCCAAGTGACCGGCCTTAGCCAGGAGGTCTATTCCTCCCACCCTACTTTACAGACAGGTACTATGTTCATAATAAATTTTAAACTAAGTAGAGTTAAATATTGTATCTTAGTATATTAGTATTTTATCGTTACCTTTTAAGCATGCGTTATTATTGTATTTTTAAACCCTGTAACATTTTTAAAATCATGTATTAAATAACATTCATTTCATTTTTATTCAGTACCTTTTTGACAACATTTATTTAATAACGTAGTCATGTAGGCCCCCTGCTGATAGCAGTTTTATATTCAAAACTGATCGGGTTACCCTATGGAAACAAAGGTGTCTTATCTTGTCTTAGGCCATCCCTGCTGTTCTGCCCTTTGCAGACTTTTAGGTGGCCGTGAGTAGCAGATAATGCCTTTGCATGGCCTCTCGTCAGAAGACGGGCTGTACTTCCCCATTTTCGAGGCCGAGTTAAAATCCACCAGGGTTACTGTAACCAAATGCCTGTGGACTTTCTGGATGCGGTCATCCATCAGAAATTTGGCTTGTTTGAAACTATTACCGAACTTAGTCGGGAGGTGTATTCCTCCCACCAAACAATCCAAACAGGTACAATCTTCATTACTATTAATTTGACTAACGCTATCCCAGCTGTCCTCAGAATTGCTGACTTCCAGGTGGCAGTAAAGCTATCAAAGCCAGCCCCGCCAGTGTGGAATTTGCACTCGGTCTGGCCACACAGCAGAGCAGTGCCCTCTCAAGGGTTGCTGCTCTCACTGTGGGGCAAAGAGGCACACCCTTCCATCAGGAAATCCTTCAACCTCCAACTCTAAAGCCATGGGCTTCGACTCCCCTAATGCCTCTAATCCGTTGTGGGGAGACAACAGTATGTTTGAAACTATTACTAGCCTTATAGTCATGGGGTCTATTCCTCCCACACAACTATTCAAACTGCAACTATCTTTCTAACTATTAATTTGATTTAGGCCATTCCCGCTGTCCTTCGTTTCACCGACTTTCAGGTGGCTGTGAGCTATGGAGGCCAGCCCCACCAGTACAAAACAAGCTTTCGGCCTGGCCACGCAGCAGACAAGTAAAAAGGTCGCTGTTCTCATTGTGGGGTCAAGGGATAAGCTTTGGCCTCCCATAGCCAAAGAGCATGAAACTGCAGTAACGATTTTAGAGTTTTAAAGAATGTTTTACAAACTTTATATGTTCTTATTAAGTTCATCGTTGTGTGTTAAAGAATTACTATATACTACTCTGCATCACCGTCCAACGAGCACTCTCACCGCCTGCGATGGCAAATAAATGGAAATGTATAAATTATATACTATATATCATAGTTCTGAAGAAAGTTGTGATATATATACATCGTGACCCTTTTCGAATTAGTACTTTCAAGTTTGTACCTACACGAGGACCAGCAGGTCAGTTAATTGAAGTGCACGTATCTGCCTGGTTATTTATGTCTGCCGGATAACAGGATAAATACCAAGAACATTATTATCGTGTCAAGGTACTTGAAAAAAAGGCCATGACAAAACACTAGATTGTTAATAAAACCAAGGAGATCTTTTTCAAAAACCTTTCCTTCAAAACTAAGAACCTGCGTGAACCACCAACAACAACTAATCAACTTCCCTTCCACGAGAAACCGGTAGATGCCATATCCACCTGCTGATTGGCCTCTTACAGAGACAGCACAACCAGCAGCCATCTCTGGCAAGCTTGTTTCAGAATGCAAGCCAAGGCAGCATCATACCTCTGATTCCAAAGCAAGAAGCTTCAAGCTGTGGGATTTGGGGATATTTGCCCTACTGCTTCTACAAAATATTTTGCTGATTGTAGAAGTTAAGTTTTACCTTTTGGACTCGCATTTATTTGCAAAGCACATGGCACAATACCGGAATTTAACATTTTTCATTCTAGGATGCCCTGTTGAGCAAATACATCGTGTATGTACAACCACCACTCCTTTTAGAGTTACATTTCATCATAATCATCACCATCATTATCATCATCGTCATTATCATTACCATTATCATTACCATTATCATCATCATTATTGTTTTTATTATTATTATTGTTGTTATTATTAATTATTATTACTATAGTCAGTTTTTAGACCTTCAATACAACTATTTTGTCAAGCACAACTCAAAAAGTGAAATCAAAATAACTTAATTTTTCAAGTTCTTTTGAAAAGCAGAACAAGAAGATGGAGAAGGCAAAACAAAGACTGGATGACAACATCGAACACATTTGGGTTTAAATCCCGTTTCCACGTCACCACCTTCTCTCGAAAGCCAAACGCAGCAAGGACAAAAGTTCGGATGCTTGGTCTGCATATAGACACCAAAGAAATAA
>JAOBYE010732683.1:0-24371 GCA_025403585.1 Parazoanthus swiftii | reverse complement strand
CATATACCACGTCTTGGATCACATACCAAACAAACAAAAGCGCAATGCATTGTGGAACGTGACAAGGATTCTTTAAGGTTCGATGAAACTCGATCCGGTATCACGGAAACACAGCACAAAGGCCGGTTTCCATTTCGGCGAATTCGGTCGCACGACCAAGCGAAGGGCCATCTAGCTCCAAAATTCAAACTGGAAACGAAATTTCCTTGGCGAACGAGTGGCTAGTTCTGGAAGTTAAATTAAGTTCAACTTTTCTGCGACCAGAATGAGCGACAACCAATCAGATCGCTTCTTTTCCATGTTAGAGTTGCGCTCGTACCGTTCCGCCGAAGTGGAAACCGGCGCTTATTTACGTTTCAGTCAGCGTTTGTTACTCTGGCAATAACAAAAATTGCTCAATTAATTTCCGAATTTGTCATTAAATACTTTTTATTAAAGTAAATATCCTTTATCTGTTTTCGAGTCATGTGGCCTGAGGGTACACAAGAGCTTTATTAAGCTAATATCAAAGTTCTGCTTATTTTGTAATGCTCTTTGGGCTTTATAGTCACTGAATTGGATCTACAACCTCAAAGCCGTGAAGTTGAGTTCACACTAGATATTTTTCGTGGTAAGCTTTTTAAACTACAGCAAAATTTAAATAAATTTCGTTACTATAATGCAAAGACGACCTACATGTGTTCTCTACAAAATCTCGATAACATGATACTTAGACAGTTCATAAAAGCCATGACAGTTTTAGAGTAGCACTGACATTTTTTTAATATCTGATTTCTGATATTTTTTGATATCTGATTTCGATCTTTTACCCGTCTTGGTTTCGCTTTGCCGCACACCAACCAGTATTGCTTTTCTTAGGTTAGTTTATTAGTTAACGAGTAAGCAAAGCCGAGTGCTAGTGACAGAAAATGAGATCATCGCTAAAGACATTTTCCGAACTCGACCATGTTTCGAATAGGTTTTGCTACTATCTAAAACGAAGATTTCAGTCTCTAAAGAAATTTTTCTCAGTTACGTTTTTAATAGGTGTTAAAGCTGTACACTTTAAAAAGAAAGTTTAGATTTTGCTATAGATCAACGGCGCTTTTTTCAATAATTTACTAAGGCCTGTTCTAAACAGGCAATATCTGTTTGACAATTTACTATCCACGTGGAGTTCTTTCCCGGTTATACGTAAACGAACGGATCTGTGTTTTAACATGATGTCATTGCCTACTTTGTGCATCATTAGTATAATATAGCATCAAACATATTTCAATATTTGAACTTTGGATATTAACTAGTGGAATTGCAAAGGGTTTGTAAATGAATTCTCTTTAAAAATTGGCACTCTTTAGCAGACCATAACTCTGGGAATGCCCCAGAGATCAAGCAAACATTGCTAGTTTTGCATTATAGAAAAAATAATTTGGAACACTGTTCCCTTAAGTCTTTCAAATAAGTTGTGTTTGGATTTAAGTAAGGACTCCATTTTCTTAGTTTCACTTAAACCATTATAGTTTCTGTATGGTAAACCAAAGTTTTCAAAAGTCGTAAATAAATTACTAAAGAGGTAATTGATCTCACGAAATTGAGCAACACAAGGAAAGGCTAAGAAATAGTTATACTTAAAGTGAATACTCAAAATGTTCACAATTCTTGCGCAAAGATGAAATTATTGTATTTCGAATAGAGCCAGGATTCGACTGCCAAACTTTTCTGTCTTGATATGGAAACCTAGATATGAATATCGAATTATCACGCCAAACAAAACGTATTGGTCCAGGTGTCAAACTAGGTAAAGTTTACTAAAGTGAGCAAAGTGAAATGCTTTTTAGGGCTTACAGTAGTAAACTTGCAATGGCAACAACGGAATATCCAGAAGAAAAATATCTCTATAAATCTATTGTAAAAATTATGATGGTCTTAAGTAAAATCTAAACTTCCTTTATAAAGTATACAGGTTTGCCTCCTTTCCTGTAATTCAGTAGTTATCTTCTTTCTTTTTGCAATATTTAAGTATCCTACAAGCTCTGACATGAAGAAGAAGTAGACTTTAGAACCTCGAATCTACCTTATAGGTAGTAACAGCTCTTGCTTAAAACATAAATCGGTTCGAAGCAGATTCTTCCTGCTTTTCAGTATTGATTTCGTTTTCCCTCTCCAACTCTCAGCTTTGCTTGCTACCTCGTGAACTCGTCGACTTAGACCCTGTTATACGAGACAATTTTCTGTGTAAACTGCAACACAACGTCATTGCGAAACAAGTTACAGAAGAAACTGTGAATGTAACACCTTTCGGTGCAACTTGCCACAATACGAGAAAATGCGAATCAAGTTGCAGAAAAAGGGTGAACAATCCCATACTTTTTGCAACGTTGCGAAGACATACAGTTGCAGCGTGTAACATGTCCACTGCAACCTGCTTTGCAACGTATTGTCGCAGTATGGGGCATTTGTTTTTATGTTGCTAAAAGTCGCTAACGTATCTAGTTTTATCGCAGATAAAGAATGAGTTGCGCTGCGAGTTGCAAAGAGATTTGCGAACTTCTGACATCTAGTAGCAACTTGCAATATTTCGTTATCATCAGCATTTCATTGCAGGTTGCAGAGGAAATTGTCTCGTGTAACAAGGCCTTAATGACGGAACTGATGAAAAAAGTGCACTACTGGTCAGTGGGCGGTAAAGCGCATTTTTATGTGGAGCACAGCAAAGAAATTTAATAAATTTTGCTATAGTTCAGTAAACTTACCATATAAAACACCTAGTGTAACCTCAACTAATGTGATTCTCCCACTGCCTGTATAGACCCCATTGGCCTACATCAGTATCTACTGTGCAACGGTTTATTTGTAAAATATAAATTACAGTATAATAAATCTAATCTACTCTAATCTAGTCTAATCTAATCTAAATTTTATTATCAACTTTGCAGTACGAAACTCAATAATGTTGATTAACGTCGACACAAAATATTTACATAATTGAATAACAATTTCAAATTACAAGTTACAAGTTACAAAAAAGAAAAACTACTAAGTATAAAATGTATGGGTCAGCCATATACTAAGAAATAGATAACACTAAATAGAATTATTAAATCATTTTATGCCGGAGAAAAGAAACTGTTGCCGTACTTGGAGGTTCTAGATAAAGTGTTTTGTTTACGAAGACTGTATTTAGTCACTATAGCAATGACAATAACGTTATAATTCTTGTACTTAGAAATTCATTTTATAAAGCTGTTCTATACCCTCAGGTCTGGAAAACAAGTTAAGGATACTTGATTTACTGATTATTAGTGTGACGAACACCCAATTAATAACTTTAGTCGTTTCCTGTCGGTAGGTATTTATTTTGCACTGGAATTGGGTTCAGTGAGGTCACGCGTGACGTAATAAACAATGACTGTCTCGGGTGGCTACATTTGGTACCGGCATGAACTATTACACGACATTTTAGTCTAGAAACGTCAACTTTATTATTTAGACCGTAGACCTGTAGAAAGTACCTAATCTAGTGGTATATAGTAGTCTGATTCGAAAGCAATGTACCTTTTTAAAAGAATGAAGAGCATCCAGTGAACAATTTACCGGATCCAATTTCACACTTTTCTAAAACACAGGTCTGATAGTGTCACTATTTTTGGATTCACATGTCATGCAATATTCAATGCAGTACAAAATGCTGTCTCATTTCTTGAGGAGTCACGCGTAACAGATTCAATTTCCCGTGCTTTAAAACTGATTTAATGACAGGACAGGGACAAAACTTTAGTCGAGTTGAGCGCTCGTCTCGCTTATAAGAAGTTTCCTCCAGAAGTTAAGACAAAACATCTTAACAACTGTATTTTTCTCTTCCAGTTTCATGCGATTTTATATTAGAAACCACCTTGTTATTTTATTATTCATAATGCTTGACAACGCTTTGGCATTTTCTTGTTGTTAAGTGTTTGATTGGATTTTCATCTCAGACATATCGATGTTTGAATTCTTAATGTGAATCAGAATGACATCATGTATTTTTAGAGGCTGTTTCCAATAGGTACATAATCTGTTTTGATAGGTTGTACGTAAATGAACGGTCCTGTATTTCAGTATGACGTCATTGGCTACGTTTTGCCTCATTAGCATATTAGAGCACAAAACCGACTTAAAAGACATCAATAAATCGGAATTAAAACATGACACAGTTAGGCAGTAAAAAATACCTCCACCCACAGCCGTTCAAATTTTTCAAATTCAGAAGTTTTTAAACTTTTTTCTCCGAAACGAATTGGCTTCTCTCGACGAGAATTATTCGATCGCCCGTTTGAAGCCCCTGGGTCTCCGAGGATGGAATTTGTGTTAATGAGTCAAAATGTAAACAGTGACACTCATAAGACCTGTGTTTACAAAAAGTGTTAAACTACATCCGCTGGGTACTCTGCAGTTTTGAAAATCAAAGTTAGGAAATTGCAGTTGCCTCCACAAATTCTTCTAAGTCAGACTACTACAAATGTTGCTAGGTATGTTTAAAGTAAATCCAAATGTGCTAAAGTTAACGAAATAGGTTAGATTCACATGTCACGTAATATTCCATGCCTGTGGCTGACAAAACGCTGTCTCATTGCATATGAAGTCACACTTACGAAGTCAAATATACCGACAGGAAACGAAGACAACGTAAGGTGAATGAATGAGCTCGTACCTTCTTCAGATGATACTTGTGCAACCTGCGGTCAGATTTTATTCCGGAACGAACATTTTGAACCAGCACGACTATCGGGATAAACTTATTCCGGAATGACACTTGCCGGAATGAGATTTAAGAAAGTAGCATATAAACGCATACAGCGACACAGCATGCATATGGAACCGGGATGAAGTAGTTAAGGATCGAAGAAACTCGATCTGGTATAATGAGAAACACCGCCTAAAGGCCGGTATTCGGTTGCACGACCAAGCGATGGGCTATCTTGGCTACAAACAAGCGTTCCCTGGCAAACGAGTGGCCAGTTCTGGAGGTTAAATCAAGTTCGAGTTTTTCGCGACCAGAATGAGCGACAGCCAATCAGCTTCTTTTCAATGCCAGAGTATGCGAACGTACCGGTTCGCGCGACCGAATTCGCCGAAGTGGATCACGTTTCAGTCAGCGTTCGTTACACTAGCAATAATAAAAAAATTGCTCAATTAATTTCCGAATTTGTCATTGAATACTTTTTATTAAAGCAAATATCCTTTATCTGTTTTCGAGTCATGTGGCCTGAGGGTACACAAGAGCTTTACTAACTGAAGCTGATATCAAAGTTCTGCTTATTTTGTAATGCTCTATGGGCTTTATAGACACTGAATCGGATCTAAAATCTGAAAGCCGTGAAGTTGAGTTCACACTAGATATTTTTCGTGGTAAGCTTTTTAAACTACAGCAAAGTTTAATTAAAGTTCGTTGCTATATTGTAAAGACAACTTCCATGTGTTCGGTACAAAATCTCGATAACATGATACTCAAACAGTTTTCATTTTTTCAAGCTGTGCTGATTTCGATCTTTTACCCGTCTTGGTTTCGCTTTGCCGCGCACCGACCAGTATTGCACTTCTTAGGTTAGTTTATTAGTTAACGAGCTCAAGAGACCGCAAGCAAAGCCAAGAGCTAGAGACAGAAAGTGAAATAATCGCTGAAGGAATTTTCCGAACTTGACCATGTTTTGAATACCTTTTTCTATTATCTAAAACGAAGATTTCAGTCTCTAAAGAATTTTTTCTTAGTTAAACTTTAAAAAGGTGGCAAAGCTGTACACTTTACAAAGAAAGTTTAGATTTTACTAAGAATAAACGGCGCTTTTTTTCAATTATATACTAAGGCCTGTTCCTAACAAGCAATATCTCTTTGATATTGCACGTGGAGCTCTTTCCCGGTTATACGTAAATGAATGGATCTGTGTTTAAGCGTGATGTCATTGCCTACTTTGTGCCTCGTTAACATAATATAGCATCAAACCGATTTCAAGATATCCATAAATCGTAGTAAAAAAAACAGCAGTTAGGCAGCAAAATTTTCTCCGCGCAGTGCCTTAAAATCTCTACAAATTCTCAGGCTATTTAGGGTTTATTTTGAGTTTTCAGTACCGTGTCTCAAAATATGCCTCAGGGGTCCTAAAAATTCAATAACGGTTTTACACTCGTAAATTACAAGTGTAGTTATTCTATACTTCCGAAACAATAGATACACTTGTAAAATAGAGGCTTAAAGCTTTTATTGAACTGGCCTCAATTTACTTGAAATTGTATTCATGCTAATGAGTCAAAATGAAAACAATGACACTTATCAGACCTGTGTTTTACAAAAATACGAAATTGGATCCGGTATCTTATTCACTGGATACTCTACATTCTTTTAAAAAGGTACATTGCTGTCGCCTCAAATCTTTTTCGAAGCAGACTACTGTACACCACTAGATTAGGTACATTCTACAGGTCTACGACCTAAATAACATGTATAAAACTTTTTCTAGATTAACATGTCGTGTAGTATTCCATGCCGGTACCAAATTGAGTCACGCAAGACAGTCATTGCTTCAGCCGTTGCACAGTAGAACTGATGTAGGCCAATGGAAGTGGCAGTGGGAGAATCACAGTAGTTGAGGTCACACTAGGTGTTTTTTATGGTAAGCTTACTTAACTATAGAAAAAGTTTTTTAAATTTCTTTGCTGTGTTCAATATATAATTGCCCTTTGCCGTCCACTGCCGACCAGTAGTGCACTTCTTTCATCAGTTCCGTCATTAAGGCCTTGTTGCACGAGGCAACATTCCCTGCAACCTGCAATGGAATGCTGAGGATAACGAAAAACATATATTGCAAGGTGCTACTAGATGTCAGACGTTCATTTGCAACTCGAAGCGCAACTCTTTCTTTGTCTGCGATAAAACTAGATACGTTAGCGATTTTCACAAAATAAAAACAATTACGCCATTACTACGACAATACGTTGCAAAGCAGGTTGCAGAGAACATGTTACACGCTGCAACTGGCTTCGCAACGTTGCGAAAAGTAGGGGTTTGTTCACCTTTTTCTGCAACTTACTTCGCATTTGTTCATTTCGTAGAAAGTTGTACAGAAAGGTGTTACACTCACAATTTCTTCAGTGTATCTTGTTTCGCAATGACGTTGCGTTGCAGGTTACAGAGAAAACTGTCTCGTGTAACAGGGTCTTAAGTAAATGAGCTCAGGAGTCAGCAAGCAAAGCTGAGATTTGGAGAGGGGAAAACGAGATCAATGCTGAAAAACAAGAAGAGTCTGCCTCGAACTGGTTTATGTTTTGAGCAGGAGCTGTTACTACCTATAAGGTAGATTCGAGTTTCTAAAGAATATTTCTTCTTCATGTCAGAGCTTGTAGCATACTTGAATATTTCAAAAACACATATGATTACTACTGAATTACAGGAAAGGTGGCAAACCTGCAGAGTTTATAAAGCAACTTAGTTTTTACTTAAGACCAAAAAATTTTTGCAATAGATAACTAGAGATATTTTTCTTTTGGATATATCGCCGTTTATGTTGCATTGCAAGCTTACTATTGCAAGCCCTAAAAAGCACATCACTTTGCTTACTTTAGAAAACATTAGCTGGTTTGACTCCTGGACCAATATGTTTGGTTTGACGTGATAATTCGATAATCGTATCAATGTTTCAATATCAAGTGAAAAAAAATACGGGAATCGATCGCGGGCTCCACTCTTAACACGATGATTTCACTTTTGCGAAAGAATTGTGAACGTTTGAGCATTCAATTTTAGTAAAATTATTTCCTAGCTTTCCTTATCTTGCTCAATTTCTTGAGGTAAATTACCACGACTTTAATATTTTATCACCGACTTTTGAAAACTTTGTTTTATCATTTAGATTAACTATAAAGGTCAAACGAAAGGGTACCGAAATCCTTGCAATATATTCCCAACAAAACTTTACATTTTTGAAATATTTAAGAGAACAGTATTCCAAATTATCTTTTTTAGGCCATTACTGGGCCATTCCCGGGCCATTCCCATGGTCTGCTAAAGAGTGTCAATCTTTAAAGAGAATTCATTTACAAACCCTTTGCAAACCACTAGTTAAACATCCAAAGTTCAAATATTGATTATACTGACGAAGCTAGCCATTCTGTCTACATTTAAAACTAATGACAAGGAGAGAAGCGTGTATTCAAACGTTGGGGCAATATAATTGATAACATATTTTTAATTTATTTTAGAGTCCTGCATTTTTCAGTCAGGGACGACCTTCTCTTTTCAGCTGTCACAAATGATGTTCTCAAGAAGTTTGATTATTTTCTTTTTGAAGATGTTTAAATTTTAATTGCGAATGAGAATGACTTCGTATACGTTGAAAGGTTCATATGCTCCCAACAGGCAATATCAAGGTATATCTTTGATAATTAAGAACCATAATGCACAGCTTTGTCCCTGTTATACGTAAATGAACGGCTCCGCCATTCAGCATGCATGACGTCAGTGCTTACTTGTCATTAGCATAATGCAGCATAAAACCAACTTTGATATTTAAACAAAATTAAATAGATCGTAATAAAAAACCTGATTCACTTAGGCAGTAAGAGTTGCCTCCACCCATAGCAAGCTCAGAAATTTTTAAACACTTATTTCTCGGAAATTATCAGTTTCGGTTTTTCAGCGTGCATCATGCTCTGTGGATTCATTTTACTTGAAATGCCGGAAATTATGTCAATTATTATGTAGACAGTGACATTCATCAGCTCTGTCACAGAACATTCTACAGTATTTGAAAATCAAGGCTAGATAATTACAGTGACCTCATGATCTCTTTCGAAGCAGACCACTGCATATATCACTAGGTTAGGTACAATCTACAGAGACAACAGCAAACCCAAACGTTTCAAGTAGTAAAAATGACAACAGATACAAAACAGAAATAAAACCATTTTTGGATTCACATGTTGTGCAATATTCAATGCAGGTACAAACGCTGTCTCATTTTTTATGGAGTCACCCGTAACAGAATCAATTTCTCGCGCTTTAAAACATTTTAAAAACGACAGGACAGGGACAAAACTTTAGTCGAGTTTAACTGAGCGCTCGTCTCACTAGTGAAATGTACCTCTTCAAACATTAAGACAAAACATCTTAACTGTATTTTTCTCTTACAGTTTTATGCGATTTTATCATTCATAATGCCTGACTACACTTCAGCTTTTTCTTGTTGTTAAGTGTTTGATTCGATTTTCCTTTCAGGTTATCGATGTTTGAATTCCTAATGTGAATCAGAATGACATCATCTATATTTAAAGGCTGTTTCGAATACGTATAATGTCTGTTTTGATAATTAAATGAAAATATGCATAGCTCTATCCCAGTTATACGTAAATGAACGGTCATGTATTTCGGTATAACGTCATTGCCTGCGTTTTGCCTCGTTAGCATAATATAGTATAAAACCGACTTCAAAGATTTCCATAAATCGTAATAAAAACATGACACAGTTAGGCAGTAAAAGACAACTTCACCCATAGCCGTTAAATTCCTACAAATTCAGAAGTTTTTTAACTTATTTCTCCGAAACAAATTCGCTTCTCTCGGCAAGAATTATTCGATCGCCCAATTGACGCCCCTGGGTCTCCGAGTATTAAAACAAATTATGCTAATGAGTCAAAGTGTAAACAGTGACACTCACTAGACCTGTGTTTACAATAGTGTGAAATAAGATCCGCTGGATACTCTACAGTTTTTCAAATCAAGGCAAGGAAATTGCAGTCGCCTCCACAAATCCTTCTAAGTAGACTACTACATATGTCACTAGGTTAGGTATACGTTCTACACGTCTACAGTCAATCCAATGTTCTAAACAAGAAAATTGACAACAGATACAAAACATGTCAAAAACTATTTTTAGATTCATATGTCATGTAATGTTCCATGTCTGTGGCTGACAAAGCGCTGTCTCATTGCTTACGAAGTCACGCTTACAGAGTCACACGTACTGACAGGAAACAAAGATAACCTTAGGTGGTGTTTACAAGATACCGAACTGAATTTCACACCGATTTCGACAGACAGATTTCATTCCACGTTTAAGTACATTTAAAACATCGGCTGGTTGAAAATATGAGTCAGCTGATCAACCAATCAATCCAATTGACTAGGTCCGTACCGGATTGTGCTCGTACCACCTTTACACGATACTTGTGCAACCTGCGGCCAGATTTTGTACCGGAACAAACATTTCGATCCGGTGCGACTACCGGGAACTCATTCTGGAATCATGATGACTCGTACCAGAATGTGATTTTAGAAGGTTGCATGGAAACGCATCCAGAGACACAGCATGGAACTGGGATGAAGTAGTGAAGGATGAAAGTCGATCCGGTATCACGTAAACACCGCCTAAGTAGCGTTTGAGTCAGCGTTCGTCACGCTAATAATAATAATAATAACTTGTCAATTAATTTCCAAATTTATTATTTATTTTGTTAAAGCAAATATTCTTTATCTGTTTTTCAGTACTGTGGCCTGAGGGTACACAACAACTTTACGGAATTAATATCAAAGTTTTGTTTACTTTATAATGCTTTATGGGGCTGTAGACCAATGGGGTTTATAACGTCAATAGTTGAGGTCACACTAGATGTTTTTTTTCGTTTTCAGCTTACTAAACTGTAGCAAAAATTTCCAAACTTCGTTACTATATTCCGACTAAAGTAAACCGAATGATTACTTGTAAAGAGTTCCCTGTGTTCTGTGCAAGATATCGATAACATGATACTCGGACAGTTCATAAAAGTGCTGACGGTTTTGGCGTAGCACATGTTTTGATATCTAGCTGTGTTGCTGAAACTTCCTTATTTCGATCCCATACCCGTCTTGGTTTCGCTTTGCCGCACACCGACCAGTATTGCACTTCCAGTTAGGTTAGTTTATTAGTTAACGAGCTCAAGAGACAGCAAGTAAAGCCGAGAGCTAGAGACAAGAAGTGAAATCATCGCTGAAGAGTTGTTCCGAACTCAACCATGTTTTGAACAGGTGTTTCTACTACCTAAAAGGAAGACTTCAGTCTCTAAAGATTTTTTTTCCTTTTTCAGTATGTCAGTGCTTGCAACATATTGGGATGTTTCAATTAAAGGTGGCAAAACTGTACACTTTACAAGGAAAGTTTCGATTTTACTGCTGATCAACCATACATAATTTACTAACTAAAGGTATTTTTCTTGTTCCTACCGCCGTTGCCACTGCAGTTTTCTACATTTAGGTTAACTAACTTGTGTAAACCGGCCCTAAAAAGCTTACCGTAGCCAACTTCAGCTAGTGTGATTCATCAGCCAATATTCTTCCTTAGATAATCTGTCCAAGGTTTCTATTAGTTACGGAAGATGGTCGCGGGCTCATTTCTAAAAATAAAGCTTTCATCTTTGGGCAAGAATTGTAAACATTAAAGTCAAGGTTCAAGTACTCACTAATATAAGCTGATGCTATGTACGAATTTTGAAGTTCATTTTGAAAGCAGGAAGTTGTGGAAGAGAATCGAAACAAACAAACGTTAAAACTAAGATGACTAAGATACTTAGCGTGTTAAAAACAGCTAAAAGAGCAAGATTATGAGTACTCATTTTCAATATTATTTCCCCTATAATATTTGCTGCTTAGTTTATTTGAGATGTTTTTAGCTTAAACAACCATTTTTGAAAACTTTGTATTTTTTATCTATTTCCACATGTTTTACAGTTCAAAAATCCATAAAGATCAAACAGCGGAGTTTTAGTTTTTATTGATGGAACCCTTAAAAAAATTTACAACGGAAAGTTAAATTTGGAAAGTTAAATTTTGAAAGTTTTAAACGAATAAAACCCAAACACTTTTGTTAACACACAAATATTGCCCTAACTCCCTCCTCCCCCCTCAAACATTCTGCTAACGGAAATTAAAATCATCTTAGTAAGCCCAGAACTAATTGGTGCTGTTGTATTTGCTTCCTCTTGAGTAGCGTGCGTTTTGCGTAGGACGATAAACCCAAGCACCCATGCATATACGTCAGACATGATGAGTCAGTAATTGCTTCGACCTATAAAAGACATGATTCACAAAGCAAAACTGGAGTTGACTGAAGCTATTAAGAGCTAACGTGTGTTCCCTTCGGCAAACGTGATTTTGTTCGTTGTAACAGACTGCAAACATGTCGGCAGCACCACGTTCACCCTGGGAGGTTGTTGGCAATGCGGGCTCGCCTGACAGCACCGATATCGCTCGCTGGAGTTATGGTGCGAGCTGTGACACGCTGCAAGTTGGGAATGAATTGGTAAACGACATGGTTGTTGACTGCTTGAATTATCCGACTGAGAAAAGTTCATGCTTTTTTCAAACGGGTTTAAATTTGCAAGGTCAAGTTACAGCACCAGTGACCAATATACAATGGAATCAGCAGCCGGATGATTTAACCAGTTCAGGTACAAGTTCTGTTCAGCAAGCACCAAGTTTTCTCCCTCCTGGACCTCAAGCTGTACCTTTACCAGTGCCACGCAGTTGGCGAATGCAAGAGGCACGTAATGAAAGCTGCCTTAATTTCGACAAAAAAGGACGTAACGATTGCTTGCCGGATTCCACAACTGACAACTGCAGTGCTTTTACCGTTGACCCCTGGGCATACCAACTTCAAAGCCAGTCCACTGTGTGCAGTAGGGCAGGGGCACTGATTGATGCAAAATCTCCCCTTATGGAAGCAGCAAGAACTAAATCGACTCTGGAACCTGTCAAGTGCACAGATTTGAAGATCTCTACCAAATTTCCGCAAAAAAAAATGAGAACACGAAAGGCGAAAACAGAAGTCGAAGTGAAAGACGAACGATATTGGGAGCGACGAAATAAAAACACACTTGCGGCGAAGAGATCACGCGATGCAAAGCGAGAAAAAGAGCTGAAAGCAGAACAGAGAATACAAAGTCTCGAGATTGAAAATACACGGCTTCGTCTGGAACTTAGCTGTTTACGGGAGGAGAACGAGGATCTTAAACGATGTTTCAATTTCTTTTACCCTTGACTAGTAGTGGTTGAAAACTTATCTACACAGAATAACTGCTGTATGATATGAAATCTGCAACAAAGACATCTTTGTAAAAACAAGCTCATCTAGGCTAACGTTGAGGATTTTAGGGTTGTGATCTGATATGATCTGAGTACGATTCCAACGGCCAAAATATTCATCAAACATATCTAACTGGTTCATTAAGTCATGCAGAGTTTTGCTCAAATAGCTTGGCTATTATGTGTTAGATCGTTGACGTGCTCAAGAATATTAGGTGTTAGATCGTTGGCATACTCAAGACAGTATCAAAGACGAGGACAAGTGATTCTGTACCATGTATTCTGCTGCATTTGAACTAAATACAATCAAATTTGACCAAAATTGTATAATTTGACAGCAAACCATTCAAAACGAATTCGCAAAGTCTAATGAATTTCAATTTTTCTAAGGCTGATTGAACTCCTTCAGGAAATGAACTCTTCAGGCATTCGCAATTCGTTTTACTGAGACGTGAATTGAAAGTCAATTTTGACGAATTCAACGGCTCCATTAAAGTTCATCTGTGACACGACTTCTGAAACAGGCCTTTAGATTTTCCAAAATTTGTTAATCGTCAATACATACCAAGAAAGGCAAATTATGTGTTTTAGTTTCAAACAAGGGCATTTGATTAATGCGACTTGGTAAGTACGAGATGACTGGGTACTTTTAGTACGAGATGTATTGAATGGAACGGTGATAGTGGCATATGTTTCGAACTGTGTCAGATCTTCGTTTGTCCAACACTTTTCTTTAATTCTATGAATTCTTTCCTTCCTGGTCACAAAATTCTTGTTTAGTCGTCTTTCTTGGAAGATGACAGATTTGTCTACACCATTTTACCCAATTTCTTTACAATACAGTAACTAAGAATTTAAGAAGAGTGTACCAGTCTAACAAAATCTTTTGATAAAGGTCCAGATTTTCATGTATTTTGTTTGCTTTCAACATAAAGAGATTCAGAGTAACACAATTTGTACTTGTTAACGCATTTATGGAAATAGTCGAAGCTGCTCAAGCCCATAAGAGCCAATTTCTTTCTTGGAAGATGACAGATTTGTCTACACCATTTTACCCAATTTCTTTCCAGTACAGTAACTAAGAATTGAAGAAGAGTGTACCAGTCTAACACAATCTTGTGATATAAAGATCCAGATTTACATGTATTTTGTTTGCTTTTAACATAAAGAGATTCAGAGTAACACAATTTGTACTTGTTATCGCATTTATGGTAATAGTCGAAGATGCTCAAGCTCATAAGAGCCAATTTTTAAATTTTGCTTATACAGAACAATTTCTGATGAACAATTAAATTTAATGGGTTAAAACAAGAAATAAAACCAAAAATGTATGTCCATGCTTGAGTGTGTATGTATGTTAAAGCCTTTTTATTCACTAGGAATGTATTATATGTATATTCTTTGTAAAAATGCATGTCAAATATAGGCCCTGACATATGTCTATCGGAAGCTCGTGAAGTGTCGATTAAATTCAATCAATTTTTTTGTTCAGAACGCAGTTATCAAGGAAATCATCACGCAAGCAAAAGTTGGTATTTTACTATAAATTCCCTTTAGCCTTAACTCTGCTTTGGCATGTTGAAGCATCACGGACGCAATCTAGTTTCCTTATCGTGGATCAGCTGAGTTCTCCAATTGCAGTTAGGGAGCTCCTGCGACCTTGCGCTGCTGGTTGTAGTCACAGCTGAAGGTTATACATGTAGCTAGCTAAAACTGCGTATATGCCAACATAGGGCGTTGCAAACACCAAACAATTACCTTCGCAATAAAACATTTCTTTCAACTTTGATCACATTTAAAGGGTAGGACAACTGCCCCATTGTCCACTAGCTATACAGTCTTAAATGAGGACAAATATTACAAGGTAACTCTGTAAGTACAGCGAATCTTTGCTTCGTCAGTAGGCAGTAGTTTAGAAACCGGCCAGAAATTGTGGCTACTTCAAATGGGTTCTACATAGGCAAAATGCTATTGTGTTTTATTTTTCTAATGAATCGACTACCAGCAAATTAAAAGCCGCTACAAATTAATAACTGTAACTAATTCCGCTGTGTAAACACTTGCTGTAGTTTGACACCATAACCGTCACATTTTGTTAACACATTTTATTGAAGGAAGAGTTAGGAGATTTTTCGTGCTTAATTGTAAAAGTGAAAAGCTTGTAAAGCTCTTACAATAAAGTTTTTTTAAAGAATGGTAACCCAAACGTTAGCCAGTTACATTTGATTTTGTTTAAAAAACAGTATTACTATTAACATGTTACCACGCTCTACAAAGAACAAATTTTCAACGTAATGCTTTTGCACGTAACTGATTAAAAAAGATCTTGAAATGTTGTGCCAAGAGGAAACAGAACCGCTGACAATTCTTGTCGTTTATTATAAAATTGCAGATTTTGCTAGAAGGGCTCATGCTAAAGCAAATAACTTTTAAAAATTCGAGAATTACTGGTTACCCCCTCACTTGTTAACACTAGCAGCTTGATCGTAAAATATTTTTTTTGTTTTAATACTATTGTTCACACGTTTTTAAGCATCATCAATGTGTTTAAGAGTAGTATATTTTAATGCCATCTTCTCTGCATATCAACTTTGTTGTTAAGTGGGCACGACCCTGGTTAATTTTTTGTTCTTCTATTTAAGTACATTAGCAGCTGTGTAACTTTCAAGATCACGCATGAATATGACCAATTTGCTCAATCTGCAATTAGTGGATAAAGGGTTTTACACTTTGTTAAGTTAGCTGAAAGGGCAATCCTGGGGAAACACCCAGTTTAACGTCGCCCTACTGTGATTTTTCTTTTCTATAGGATTGTACGCTTTTCTTACTGAAACCCTGAATTCTTGTGTACTTGAACAAACATTTTATCTAAAATCTGTAGCTTTCTTCTGTTTGAAGTGAGTTACGAGTAGAAACGCGTTAATCGTTATATATTGGTTACAAAAGCCAGGTGACCGCTAGACCCATGCAGGAGCCAGCTACATAAAGCCTTACGTCGAACATTTGCCCTTACAAAGTCTGACGTTGTTATATTTGAATTCCTGATGTCTAATGTATGACGTTGTTGCATATGCTTTCCTAATGTTTAATGTCTGACGTTGTTTTATAGCGTTTCTTAAATGCTTAATGTCTGACGTCAAACTAACGCTCGACGTACGCCTTTTATAGTTTTAAACAACTACGCCTGTCCATATCCTCCTTTGAGCTTTCGTGTCGAGAAAGATGCGTGACAAGTTAAATCGTTTTCGTGTATGATCTCCACCAGTCTATCCGTCTACTTGCAATTATCTTACCACGTGCACCGCTAAATATATTTCACAAAACTGGTAGAGTTCTTTATTTCAGAAAAAAGCGCCTTATACGAAATATAGTTACTTCTGATAAGCTCTTTATTTAAGTGTTGAAAGACGAATGTTTTAAACTTGTTTTTCCTAATTCTTATGGTCCATGTTTTTGCCTTGCACCAAATAACGCGCATTAAGAGAACCCAGTAGTTGCTAATTAGTTATACTTCAAAATGTAAACATTGACATAAATACTATACTCCTTTTATTTCCTTTCAACAAAATGTAAACTTAAAAACAATCCTATGAGAAATGTTTAAAATATATCGCATGATTCACAATGAAACTACCAATTAGCTGTACTGATGGCCTGCAAACTGTGTTGCAAATTATGGACGTGAAAAAATAGATTTCGAAAATACAAATGTGCAGTTTCCCAGAAGAAGACTACTAAACCAGCCGGAAACCAGTGATTAAGAGTCTGCTTTATTGGCTTTACAAACTGGAGTTGACTCCATAATGCTACGTGTGGCCGGTGATTAATGGTTGCCCAAACGTACACAGATATTGAACCATGATAAGTTTCTAGCAAGGCCGTTGCTTTAATGAGTCAAGGTCAACAAGTCAAACCTCCAAAGTTCTCCCAAACTATTGTGTGATTCAGATATTTGACTAGTGTTAAAAGCGCATTGCTGGACACAACAAAGTTTTACATGCATGGACAGTACTCCAGCCTTAATCCTAACCGCCCAACTCTTACCCTTATGAGTAAAAATATGGGTCCAAAGACAAACCGCATTGTATGTTTTCACCCTAACATCAACCTAAACCCTAACATCAACCTAACTTTTAACCCTAACACTTTTTTCTTCGACACATTTGATTCCCAACCAATAATCGCATTTTTGTTACTAGCTTTACAATGTGCTGTTTCTCAAAAAATCTCATGCACAATGTGTGTCTCATTAGTTAAATTGTCACTGTTGGTATTAAAGCGTTTTGCTAAAAAATCCCATTTAAAAAAAGCTTGATCAATCGAAGAAAAACGTTTTTTCCAGTCGGTATGCCAATAGTATAAAATCACTGGAGAGAGTTTTAAAAAGAATTTTCGATAGCTTTTTGACCAGCTTGGCAATATAAGATCAAAACGTAGTGTCAAAATCAGCTATATGGTTTGGTAAAATAGAAAACATAAATTATTGGACTCGACTTTCCAGTTACTCGCAACTTCAAGAATTTTAAAGAAAATGAATTTTAATAAATGCAACTTTGTGCTCGTACCAGGTCAGGTTAAGTAGTTGTTGAACTGGTGATACAAAATGTGGCCGAGTGACATCATTTTGCCCTTTAAAATACGGAAAGATCACTAGTTTGCATAAGAGTAAATGATATATTGCATGACAGTTCCAAAGCAATCATTAGTATATACTTAAAAATGATTGAGCCAACGCAGTCAGTGGCCGTTCTTTTGGCTCGTCACGCTATGATCGTTCGCTCCTCTTGTGGAGAGGTGGCACTGTATGACATTTTGAAAGACACCCTGCGAGAAAAGCCACAGCGAAAGTGATTGGCTATCGTGACACCAAAAAACCATCTGCGATTTTATCCGGCTTTAGCCATAATCCATTACGTGTTACCATCACGTGGATGAGGACAGCAGACAAATTAACTACTTATACACACTTACATGTAATAAACATGCAACACCAGAAACAGAGCCTCGTCCTGAACTTACTCAAGTTGTTTTGAGACATAAAGAATAACATTTCAGTTTCAATGGTCTTGCAAGGGTTCTTTTTTTAAAGACAAGGCAGGTTGGATTTGTGTATGGTTTCGTTTCAACCCGTTTTGATTGACTGATTTTTCTTTTCTACATTTGTCCTTGGCTACGCCTGAGATGACTGCTACGTCAAACTTTCCTTCCGACTGCTCTAATGATTTTCTCTCGACAATAGAGTCCATTAAGCAATAGCCATTAAACTTTTACGCCGGAAAGCATGATAGAAATTTAAGACTAAATTAAATACCACGTGAAAATTTCATATGAACTGATTTCGCTATGAACTTGAAGTGATTAATTGAAGGTTTTATCAACTGGAAGTATTAAAACTAGAGAAAATACCTAGGTTGTCCAGGAATGAGTTGATGTGTAGTCTGGCACGCATTGGTAAGGAGATATTAGACAGGTAGGTTCAATCGAGTGCAGTTTCAGACACTTATGCGCAAATTCATTGATGCAAAAAGCAAGTATCCTATGCAACACGCAAAGTTAATACAAATATGGATTTTAGCGACAGAGAAGGAGAGTATTAATATTCGATACGACGAGGATGCTGGCGGAAACGCAAAGAAAACCTTCTAGTCTAAATGGCCAGATTAATCCACTGTTGCCCTGGTGGTGTTCTTGTATGATGAAGTAAAGTCAAACAAGAATTATTTTGAAGAAATGCTTACCAAGCTTTAAAAACTCCAAAATATTTGGAGATCAAGTGATCTAACATTTCTACGTAAAGTTACAATAGTCAAAAGCTTGGCCCTTTCAAAACTAACTGACACGTAGTCTTTGTCCTTCCATGATGGTTTCGCACACACGGTTTATAAATTGATTTATAATTCCGTTTTGCAAATAGGAAAACTGCGGAAAACAGCGAAAGCCCTATCCTCAAAAGACCCTGCATGGAAATATATTCCTCCTGACAAACACTGTGGAGATTTACTGTTTAATTCCTTGTTCACAAACAGGTCAATCTCGATAATTCTTCACAAAAATGTTGCCAGTTTGGCAAATGGCTTCCGGAAGAAATAGCAAAGCAATACTGAATGAAATTATATTGAATATTGAATATCAATCACAACAATCAAGAAGTCAATTTTGTAGCGTTTGGTATCTAAAAGGGTTCACAGCAACTAAAGGTTTAGTAGATGAAATATTAGTTTTCTTTACATATAAGACTTTCAACGAAAAAAAATAGCTGTTTGTTTTACTAACTATTTTTAAAATAATAGCGCCAATCCATCAAAGTGCAAACAAATTTTATGATATAATTGGAATGATCAAGCGAAGACGCCTTTCTTTGGCTTAGTAATACAGCTTCCCAGAAAACAAAACACGTACAGATCTGTCTCAAAAATTGATCAAACGTAATTTTGTTGCTCCGAACTCTCAGAATGTTATTCTTCAACGTAGAATACACTCAGATGATCTAAGTAGCTATTATAGTAACAGTCACCTCATGCATGGCACAAAGCTGATTAGATTCCAACTAAACATTTTGCACAGCACCCTTCCAACTAGCTATATTTTTCATAAAATGAATATCAGGGATACCGATCTTTGTCCGTACAGTTTTTTGCACAAATGCTCGACCACCTTTTTGTTGAATGTTATTTAGTATGTAGCTTCTAAACATTTTTTTAAAAACTTGGTGAAAAGCAAAACAAAGCAAATCCAAGTCAAGCACTTGCTTGCCGTATATATATTTTTATGACATCATGCAACCAAGCAAAACTACTAGGTTAATCAACCAGCTCCTCATTGTAGCTAAATACCTTTTGTTTTCATCATTTTGTTCAAAATGAGCGCTTCAAATGTGAGCAATTCCTGCAGGACGTTGAATCCCTTCCGTAAACTTAACTCCGTCTTGCGACTAATTATCCAAGATCTACAAACTTCAAATAGAAAATTACACCCAATATACTGTTGTTAACAGTAATTAACTGCACATGTTATCAGCGAAGGAAACATGCTAATTTTTTCAAGATAACTTTTTATTGCAACTTTTCCTCTTTTATTCGTATGTATATTTTATATATTGCTGTGAACTACTGGACACATGCACCTTCATTAACAATCTATGCCAAAAGTTCAACTTCTTCACTTTTTGTCTTGAATTATCAATTGGTTAATTCCCAATTATTGCTTGTGCAATAACAGTAACTTTATTTTATGCATGTTTATCTTCAAATAAATTGGCCTAGTTGGAGATAAAAAGAAAGTTTAAAAACTTTTAAATGCACCTGAAGAAATATTCTGTACCTGGCCTAGTTGCAGTTTAAAATAAACCAATAACTTGTTTCAAGTTCTTGTTTTGTTCAAATAAACAGCTCAGTTCCAACTGAAGTCTTTTGTTTTCAATCTCCAGAGAAGTTAGTCTCTTTTCTATTCTTTCTTCCTTCTCTCTTTTCATGTCGCGCGATTTCTTTGCTGCAAGATTGTTCTTCTGCCGTCGCTCCCAATATATGTGATCTTTCTCCTTTACTGCTGTTTTTCTTTTGCGTTTTTTCTTATCGAAAAGGCAAGAATTGTCAATGGATTGGAAATCTGGATTTGCACAAAGATCTCCTATTTCTGTCAGTACCTTAAAGTCTTGTACTAATGTAGAATTTTCCGTATCCTCATTCACTGGCGCGTTTCCAAATACACAATCGGCTTTTTGAGTCTCTATCATGCTTCTGCATGCATCAAAATGCAGCCAATTATTCGAATTTACGCTTGAGGAAGACATAGGTGGTTGATAAGCTGATAGATGCTCAATAGACCTTAAATCTGAGATGGCAGTATCATTTAATAACTGGCTGTTTAACACATTGATCATTCCTGTCTTGAAGAAGTAAGATGGTTTTTCATTTGAATAGTTAGGATTCCAGAACGATGCATTTCCAATATCCATCGTACCACTCTTGCGTACTATACTGTCGGAGCTCTTACTTTGCAAGTTCTGCTGTGCGATGTCTCGTGTGCTGCATACAAGATTTCGGTTTGGCTTCATCCATGTTGATTCTGTTGGAAACATTGCAGAACATTACAAGTTTACTGAAAAGCAACCGTGTTTCCCTCTCCGGCTAACCTTCCTTGTGAACCCCTTCACAGATTGCGAAATACGTTTATAGCTTACTCCCGGCTTTTTTATACCATGCCTCACTAGTCACTGCTCTTGAAGTTGCTAAGAAACTAGACCAAAATATTCTTTGTTTAACTTTCAAATTATTTCGTCCATAGCCGAAGGTACGTCATTGAGAGGTCAATTACTTGTTCACGTGCACTATATTTGGTTTTAAACCATGACGAGTAAATTCAATATTTGTACACTATTCAAGTGCACCGGTAATGCTTGTCTTGGAGAAGATTCGCGAGCAAAACGTGGTCCTCCATTCACCTAATTGCATAATCCAAAACTTTTTTTGTCTATCCGGTGCGATTATATAAAGGGCATGGCTTTACTGGTGTCTTTTATTCTATGAAACATTCGAATGTCTTTGAACTGACGCAATGTGTAATGTTTTCCCTGCGAACGTAGTGCATTGAATTCGCAAGCGCTTGTTAAAAGACCTATTAATCATTAGCCGAATATCGATTGTGCACTCTACTGACATAGTCTTTAGAATACTGAGTAATCTACGACTTAGTATTGCACATGCGGTACAATATAAATTAATGAGCAGATCCAAATACCTGGAGGTATTTTATCTAGCAGGGTTTTAACAATTGGTTAAACATTTTGACAACTACTAGTGATTGTTGCTCTGTTTCTATCCCACTGTATTAGCATCTTTCTCTTACTTCAAGATGAAACTAGTATTTTATTTCTTTGTAATCTAATATTTCGAACTCTGTACCTCTCCTATCTGCTAACTGTTTACTTCTTGTCAGTTACAATATCTTGGGGGAAACCCCAACAGCTCTTTGCATTTAATCTCGGTAGCCGCCGTTTGCCATATTGGGAAACTCTTTACTTGTTACTAAGTAAGTGAAGAATCTTTTTATCTTTTCGGGCGTGAGATAGGGGATTTTGATGTTTCTGAATCCTTGTGCTAATCAACAATGTTTGTCAGGGTTGACACTTTTGAAGAGCAATCAATACTTGTGTTAGTATTTGTATTCTATACATACTTGAATAGTATTGCCCGTTTGCCAGGTCGACTAATCCGCAGTTTCATAAGGAAAGCACTGTTTCTTAAAACTTAGAATCTTTTGTAATTATAATTCTTTATATAATGCTGGCTTGTTCTATGAATACTCAGTTTGTGTGCATGTGTGTTTTATACGTGAGTGCTTGTGTCGGTGTATGTAGATCTATTACGACTGTTCTTTGGACCACAAAATAATCATTTCCAATATATTGTAAATGGGACTACTGACTCGATTAGTTTTCACTACATCTGGAGTCACAGCACTCATACTATTTATCATTTCAATCCTTATAAATCATCAACTGCAAATCGAGTGTAAATAAAATATATTGTTGTTGTTGTCCTTCTATAACTGCTAACAGCAATCTCATTCCATTCCATGAGATTGATGCGATTACCAACTTATCAATATTTAAGCCGCTAATTTCAACCCTTGATAATCTAAGATAAAAACGTGTAACTTAATACAAAATGTTGAAATAGGTAAAAGTCAGTTTGGCACATCAGCGTGAGAACACATCGAAGTGATTCACAATCACATCATTTTACTGATTAGCAGAATACTGAACTCGGTGGAATGGCAATGGAGCACTGGAGACCAAGACGCATTGAAGCGGGTCACAATAATGTAAGATTACAGATTTGGCACGCAAATTATTATTTTGCTTTGGGTTAGTTCAAAACAACGTGGGTTCACTGGATTAAAATGCCTTGGGCTATGGTGCACGTAGTTTACGTTAGTGTGAGCTTATTACTGGGTTGGCGTGCATTGTACTAAGGAGCACTGGTTTAGGGTGCAGGGGACCAGGACGCGATGTACTAGAGTGCACTGGAGTGGTTCACGATAGCGTGGGTTCACTATACTGAGGTGTATTCGATTGGTTAACAATGTGGTATTACTGGATTGGGCGCACTACACTGGGGTGCAGTGTACTAAAGTGCATTGTAGTGGCCCACAATAACGTTGGTTCACTGTACTGGGGTGCACTCGATTGGTTCACAGGGTGGTGTTACTGGATTGGGGCTCACAGCACCAGGGCACATTGGACTAGATGATACTGGTGAAATTCACTATTACGTGGGGTAACTAGATCTGGGGCGCACACATAAGTAACAGTTCACAATAACATGCAGTTGGGATAGATTAAACTGGAAAGCACTTGAGACGGTTGTTCACAATAGGTGTTCTCAGATACAGGTTCACGATAGTGTGGAATCAATGGATTGGCGTGCTTTGAATGAGTATGGCTGTAGTGGTTCACAAGAACGGAGGATTGTTACTGGAATGGAGCACGTTGTACTAGAGTGCAATGTACTAGGGAGTATCAAAGTGGTTCACAACGTGTGCAATCACTGAAATGGGGCGCTTTGGACTGTGGCACGCTTGAGTTGTTTACAAAAGTATAAAATCAGGAGATTGGAATGTACTGGCTAGGTTCAACTGAAGTGGTTTACGATAGCGTGGACTAACTGAATTAAGGCGAACTGAACCAGGAGGCATTAACGTGGCACACTACAATGTGGATTTATTGGGTATGGGCGCACTAGGCAGGGATGCATTAGAGTAGTTCGGTATAATGGATAACTGGAACGAGGTGAAATGGACTAGGGCGCAAGGGAATAGAATGCACTAGAGTGGTGCAGAATGCCGAAGGATTACTGGATTGGGGTGAACTGGACTAGGGCGCACTGAGTGGTTAGCAAAAATTGCAGGATCCTTGGATTCGCGCCCTTGGACTACGGCGTACTTATGTGGTTCTCAATAATGTGAGATTTTAACTGTTAGGATGCTTTGGACTATATAAGGAGTATGAATAGATAACAACTAGTTAGGTCTGTTAGAAACACGAATAGGCAGAACCGTTATAAGTGGCATACAAGTGTCAAACTTGGCATATTCCTCTAAGGTAATAAGGCACAAATGCAGACTGACTGTCACGTGATCTTACTGTCAGGGGGGCATAACACACATTCTAAATTCATTTCCTTGCTTCAGAACTTGGAAGCGAGACTTCGGATTCGGGTAATTTTAACAAGTTTCTTGACAGAGTTTTCCTGTATTGCATAGGATAGGGGTCTGAAAATGTTTTAAACGATAGATAACATGTTGTTAG
>JAOBYE010732572.1:7226-24376 GCA_025403585.1 Parazoanthus swiftii | reverse complement strand
GCTGTAACAAAACTTGCAGATCTAACGGAAATTACCAAAATTACCAAAATTGCGATTTTTCGCAATTTTTGCAACATCATTTTAAAATGGTTCTGTTAATTATTGCGTCGTTCTCGAATTTTGACAGTTTGAGATGTCTGTTGCCATGCGACAGCACTAAGCAGCTGCCTTTACACTGCGTCCGCGTTGACAAATAAAGACTTAAGCAACGAGGACGGCAACGTAGCTCATTTGAATATCGTCGTCAATTTTGTGAATATCTGCAATTTCAGCTAGCAGGTCTAAGAGTAGCTCATTTGAATATCGTCGTCAATTTTGTGAATATCTGCAATTTCTGCTAGCAGGTTGAAGGGTAGCTCATTTGAATATTTATCGTCATCAATTTTGGAAATATCTGCAATTTCTTCTAGCAGGAATTATATTAAAACTCATTTTAAAGTCTTGTTACAGAAATTGCAAAAATCTGCAATTTTTGTAATTATTGCAATTGCATGCATTTCTGGACATATCTCTCAGCCCCGGCCAGTTAATCAGTATGTAAATTCTCCTTACTTTATCCATGTAAAACAAGTTATTTGGTAATGAGAATATAGTGACTGATCATACACAGAAATTAATCAAAGATGAAAAACAAAATTCTCCCAACCTGTTTAAAAGGAAATTATAGAGACAGTTGAGGAGAGTTCAGCAATATGCCATATGGCGTTTTGGGGGCTAGATACCTTGTTCCTTGTGACAATGTTTATTCGACCCTAACTCCTTGTCAAGCATCCAATGAACAGCCCTCTTCTGATATCCACGAAGTTTGGGAATAAGATCTGGATGCTGGATTTTCTGTAGTTCATCACTCACAGCCATGATTTGGTTGCTGGCTCTTACTTGGTCAGGCTGACTTGAGGTTTTCCAAGCACCTTGTGAAAGTATATCAGACATGCTGTCGGAGGAGCTGTCATTATGCAAAGGATGTTTCAGCTCATCGCAGTCCAGTTCTTGATCCACATGGATACTGTTGATTTTATCACAGCTTTGTTTCACTTGTTTCTGAGTCCCATCTGATCTGCCTTCATAAATCGAGTCTGCTACCCTGCTAGAACCCATACCTTCATCTCTGATTTTTACACTACCAAAAAAACTTTCCCTGATAGCTTTTACAGTATCATAGAGATCATCAAAACCAGAGCCATGGTTTTCTGATGATGGTTCGTGTTCATTCGACTCATATTCATCACTTGTGCTGATGGATGTAAATAACCAACCCATTAAAGTCTTCATCATTTTGTCCGACTTTCTCATTATTGTATCTTCACTGGCAAATGTCAAAGGAGTGACGGCAGCCTTACGTAAACAAACTAGAACTTCCAAACAATTATCACGATTTTCCTTTTGAACAAGACTCAGAAATCCTTTGCTTTCTAGATACTCAATTGCTTGCAACTGCTGATCTGAGACTTTCAAAACCACAGCTCGGGTCTCCTGTGCATTCTGCAACATTCTTGCAGTTTTGCTGTCATCTGACGAAAATGGTTCGCTGCCATCAAAACAGACCATTACAGTGACGCTGTTGAAATTTTCAAGTTGTAGATCAACCAATTCTGCAGTGTTTAATAGTGATCTAAAATCCGGCATTTCAGATGGAACTGCCAGAACCTCAAAAGATCCAAATACACAAATCAAATCTTCTGGTAAGAAAGACCGAATCCTTAGCCGCACGCAGGGAACAGCTACGTCTCTGGTCTCACTGACACGTTGCTTTTGTCTCCTTTTAGAATTTCTTTTTCTACTGATCAACTCGTTAGACTGAAACATCCTTGATCCTTCACCAAAACGCGCAATCGCCTCATCCGAAACAACAACAAAGGAACTGGTGCTTCGTAGATCTGACATGTTCCACGTCATTTTCAGACGCTTCTCTTCGCTGGCCTTCTCGGGCACTCTTTGTTTTCGCTTTCTTCCAGACATTCTGGTTTATTTCAATGTCAAAATGCTAGAAAAACCTTCAGGATCCAACCTTCATTCTCAACTAAAATTATTTTGGTTAAATTTGGCCGCCATCTTGGAAAGTGAATCTGCGGTATAGTACAGCGGCCAATGCCATCGCGCATGCTTTTTGAGAAAAACCCACAATGCATTGCAACAATATCGTGCTTTCCACGACATTTTCTTGAAAGTTTGATGCATTTTGAAATTATAACTTATGAATTAACAGCAAAAAACCGGCTTTTGAAGCTTCAAGTGGTCGTCTTTGACGACTCCTAGTTAGGAGCAATACGGATAGACGTTTACAATGGCGTACAACTATTCGGGATCGGGAGCAAATGCTACCCCGATGGGAAAACTTCATCCGATTTTGGCGGCGAAACATGGCGGTCCTCCACTACCGCCGTGGACACCTCCACAAAATTCTAATGGTTCATCGTTTGACCAAGGCTACAGAAGTATGCCAGTAAAACGAGAAGCTCCAGAGCAAGGTAACTAGTGAAAGCGTAGTGACACAAATCTAAGTTTTCTTATATGATTTTTAAAATGAAAAGATAAGAAAAAAGAAGAAATTTAAGAACTCTATGACCATGCTTTTTGATCGTCGGTTTCACGTGTTTTTTCACTGATTATCTCTTGACTTTATAAAATTGTGGTTTATCATATATTAAAAATATAATCGAGCGTTTCTTTTGTGACTTTTGTATTTTATACTTGTAGGCATAATTGTTTTAAGTCTGTGTTGTGTCTGGCTAGAGTTCAGCTCGAGCGATGCTTGCACGTGTTTACAGTAAAGTTCAAACGGCTCAATAAATTGATCAAACACTTTCAGTGAAAACGTTTCAGCAAAAAGTTAATAGTAATTTGCCTTGCAATTCAACAGCAAAAATAAAGGACATAAAAAAATATTATTTCCCGTGATCATTGGAAGATCTGATCTGATAACTTTGTTGGCCAACAAGAAAATATTTGTACTTGAACGTCTTGCCGATTTTTTGATTTATGTATTTAGTCCCTGACTTGACACAGTGATTATTACATCGACATGTTAACAAAAATTGAGTCTTTCTAGATCATCAAAATACCTCTCTTAAGCATGGAACACCATGTATTTGATTTGATGGAAGGAAATTCACAATTTGAAATTGTTGTAGAATGACGAGATACTCCCCCAGATGCAGATAACAACTTTTTTCAAGTTTTGTTTGATCAAACTAAATCCACAAGTTTAAATATTGTGTCAGATCAAGTTTTTAGTTTTGTTTAATTGATGAGCAAAAATAAACTTTTTATCTGTTAGGGATAATGAACGTTCAAGTCAAATTCAATTTAGGTGAACATCGTGAACATTATTCGCTTGATCTAAAATACTTAAGCTTGATAAAGTAAAGTGGAGTAGTCTTGGTTGTTTGTTTGAAGTTGTTGATTGTACTTGATATAATTATTTCCAGCCACACTTGATGATAAGTGTTTTGACAAACCTGTAAATAACAAGCTTTAAAACTTATACAGAAGCTAAAATTCATTGATTTAAATGCATGGATGTGACAGGGGATAATATATTAGATAAATAGTTTTGCAGTCAACTGGAGATTTCATTTTCTTAATAAAAAGCATCTCATTAACTAAGCAGTGAAGTAGTAAAGTTTGGTCTTGCATTTGCAGAGAACTAATGATATGCTTTTCTTGCTAACTACTCCTCTTTAATGAGAAAGAACCATGTGATGAATAGAAATGATTTAATATTTAATGTAATAAAAAAGATGTGCATTTTTATTATTAACTGGAGTATTTTTAAGCAACATATTTGGTAACTGTAGCTTAGTTGATTGGTGATAAATACGCTAAAACTGAAAATGATTTGTAGATTTGGACAAAAAGAAAAAGAAAAGAAAAAGTCGGTGGGGGACAGAAGATAAGAAGACATTTATTCCTGGTATGCCAACAACAATGCCACCAAACCTAACTCCAGAGCAGCAGGAAGCCTATGTCAGTAAGTAAATACCTTGTATTTTTTCGGTGAAACAGTTGAAACTGCTAACTACATGTAGTGTTGTGAGTTTTGGCAAGAAGCCTGTATGATCAGATCTGGCTACAAGCTATTGACGTGTGGAGTACAAGTTAGGCACATTTACCACTTGCCTTTTGCATGAACAGCAGCTCAATAAAAAAAATGGCACATAACCTCTGAAATAGTCAGATTAGAAAGTCGAGGCAGCTTATATAGAGATTTACATAACTTTAAGTGCACATAGTTACTGTTTGAATACAGAACAAGAAAGTCACTTATCACATTGAAAAATTGTGTGACCAGTCCTGCCAAACCCCAAGCATCTTGAAATTCCAGTGGATGCTTGTCAGGTTTAAACAAAACCCCTTCAATCCTAGATGGAAGACAATTATGTTCAGTTGACTGAAAATGTATCTTCAGGAGTGTATAATTCAAAGGTTTTCTTCGGAGCTGTTAGCTCACCATTTGATGGTTGGTGGCTTACAAGAATTCACTAGTTAGTTGTGACCCTTGTCTGATTACCTAAATGGTTTTTGTTTGACACAGCCCAACTAAAAATTGAAGAAATAAGCAGAATGCTGAGAACGGGGGAACTAGGAATCTCTGACAATCCTGATGAAAGGTAACATTTATGGTGTTATGCCAGCCTTTTTCTTGCTTGGGCAATAGTTCAGTTTGTGTAAGCTGGTGAGTGAGGTTGGTGCAGTTGGTAAGATGTCTGACTGCCAGCCAGAAGGTCCTGGGTTCAAACCCCGGCCTGGTGGAGGGCTTGACTTTGGGCCACCTTCTGCCACACTGTCTGTGGACAGGGACGTAAAGCCACTTGTCTAGTCTCTTAGTGTTCTGTTAGGGGACTTTAAAGAACCCACACACTTGTCGATAGGAGTAGGCTAATGCTGGTGTTGTGGACTGTTACCTCTTTGCATACAAAGGGCCTACTGTAATTGGGGAAGCCTGTGACAGTGTCCCTCTCCCTGCTGGTGTGTGTATATGGGGAAGCTTGAAGCAGAGTCCCTCTCCCTTTGCCAAAAAAGCTGAATAAACTAAATTTCCTCTTAACTGCAGTACTCAACAAGTGAGATCAAAGTATTCTCAGCTTCAATATGTTTCAGAAATACCAAGCGTGTGGCAAGGCCCAAGTCAGGCTATAACTTAACCTCTTGTTTGTTTTTGTTTTTATTTATAGTTTAACATAAACTTGAATATGAAGTGGATTATGACTGTTTGACACTGTTTTGTATTTCTGTGGATCAGGTCTCCGTCACCAGAACCAATTTATAATTCAGAAGGCAAAAGACTGAACACAAGAGAATTCCGGGTGAGGAAGTCACTTGAAGAAGAAAGACATCGCCTTGTTGTAATTGCACAAAGATTGAATACAGAGTACAAACCACCATCAGACTACAAGTAAGAACTATGTTTTGACTGTGGCTTTTTCCATTTAAAGATTTACAAGGATGATATGACCAAGTAAATAGGTTTTCTGATGGAACCTTAATTTTCGTTTTTTCTCTCATAGGCCTCCACTCATAAAAATTCAAGATAAAGTGATGATTCCACAGGAAGAAAATCCAGACGTGAACTTCATTGGTCTCCTAATAGGACCACGGTATGTTACAGCAATTTTTTAGGATTACATAATCATGGAAAAATATCCCTGTATTTGTATGAGCTATTGCAAAAACTGCAGAAGTCTGTCAAAAATTCAAAATCAACCCAAAAGTCTCAAATGTTGTTTTTGCACTAGACCCCTCAGATGAGGATAATTTAGAGAAGTGTTATTTAATTTTCTTGTTCTGATGTTGTGCTCAGTTCAGTTTTAAAACTCAATCTAAACACAATTCTATTCATTTTTCCACAGCGGTAACACATTAAAGAAAATGGAGAAAGAAGTAAGCAAGTGCCTTTATGTTTTACAGCTGATGGATATGTTGATGTGTTTGATGTATTGATTATGGAGTAGGTTACACAGGTAGAAAATACCTGAAAGTTCATGAATATCCAACATTTCAAAATCTAGGCCAGTAATACCAAATTTTTCTTGGAAAGAAACAAAAAATCTAGTTATCTATATGCGAATGAAGTAAATTAAATTATTAATCATAATACATGAAAGAGTTACACTGATTTGCTTACACAAGTGCAATTATTTTGTAATTCAGTGTAAACAAAACAATGTTATTTGGTATGGAAAACTATTAATAACTCTTTGCAATTTTTATTAAAAAGTATTCAGAAACTTTAACAAAATGTTTGGAAAACCTTTCGATGTGTTTTGAAGTTCTCAAATTTGCAAAATGGTTGGAAATCCTTAATTCACAAGTGTTTAAAAAATGAAAATGTTCAGAATTCTTCCAAACAATACTTTGAAAAATCTCTGGGAACTTTCAGAAGATCTTTGGAAATGATCTGAAAATATTCATGAAAGTTTGGAAGTCTTTGAAATTCTTCAAAAATCTTTGGAAAAGGAATATTAAACTTTGTGAAAACCATCATCATAGTTGATATAAATATGTGCTCTGGTGATCAATTTTATCTGCTCCTACTTTTCAGACACAAGCGAAAATCATGATTCGTGGAAAGGGATCAGTCAAGGAAGGAAAGGTAGAGTACTTGTATTTTTAGTCATGGAGATGGGTCATCATTTTAGTTTATTATTCATTTATGGCAAAGATACTTTATGCATTCTGATTGGTTCTTGAATAGTCTCGACCTATGGTGTATGCACATGCAGTACCAGATGTGTGAAGTAAAGAATTCTGCTTCAACTGTATTGTTGTTTTTTTAAAATTTAATAGTAATTCAGTCTTTACATGATATATCAAACTTTTGTATTAATGCATCAATTGACCTCACTATTGTGTCAAGAGTTGAGTTTGGATTATTATTTCCATTATTATAGACCTCACTCAAGATTAACAAGTAGATACTCTCATTGAAGTATTTCTCCCAATTTGTTTAAAAGAAAAATATAGACAGGTTAAGATTGTTTAGCAAAAGATCATGTGCATGTCATCACTCCTTTTCTAGATTAAGTGAGTGATTGTGGTTGGTCTTGCAGGTTTTTGTGTGGCAGGGGCGGCGAGATGGTCAACCCAATCCTGGGGAAGATGAACCCCTCCATGCACTCGTTACTGGTCCTACAACGGAATCTGTTCGCAAAGCTGTTGATCAGGTAAACCAGCTTTACTCCTAAATACTTTAACACTTCAGGGTAATCACCTCTGTCAACCAGGGCTTTTCTGTTTGTTTCTTATGGAGGAATATCTATTAAAGGTTGTAAGGTGCTCGGTAAAGGCAAATTACAATTTGCCCGTGTACCTGACACTGTTTTCTATTTTAATTCAACTTATCATTTATCTAGCCTGTTTTTACAGTACAGTAGATAGAACAACCGTGGGCCAGATTTTCATAGTCAACGAAAATTTGTACAAACAGAAAATTGTCATACCAATGATTTTCATTGATTCTACATAAATTATAAGTGATCAATTAATGTTATCCAGTTAACATCAAAAGATGTATCAATAATTAGACTACAAGTACTGCAAGTTTCATTTCAATTGCTGCAAAGCTTCAGGTTTTAGGTTGGAAAAAGACCAGGGGTGCTCTGCTCAAACACCATAAAGATTTTAAAAGGGTTAGAGGTTATACCTGGCACTTTTTTCCTTTTAATTTCATTTAGAAAACAACTTTAGTTTCACTCTAGTTGTGTAAGGTTATATGTGATTAAACAAGTGTAATACAATTGTATTTTAATTGATGAATGAAAAATAGACTTTTGGAAATGAAATCGTTTCATTAATCTTTGTTGTTTTTTCTTTTAGATTCGAGAAATCCTCAAACAGGGTATTGAAGCACCTGAAGGCCAAAATGACCTTAAGAGAATGCAACTGAGAGAATTGGCAGCATTGAATGGAACCCTGAGAGATGATGAAATCTTAAGGTCAGCAGACAGTTGTTTAGGATAAACAACTGTTGGAATAGACAGAGAACTGGGTTGGGGGTATATCAAAGGTTTGATATGCTCACAAAAACAGAGTAAACCTTTGGTGAAAACATGGGTCAGAGATTACACATTGTTTTGAAATTCCTGTGTTCAATTAACCCAATAAAATATATTGAACTTTTTGGGGGAGTTGAGATGGCTGAGTGGTTAGCGCTCGTACCTCCCTCCTCTGTGGACCAAGGATTGAGTCCTGGGCTTCACATGTGGGCTGAGATTTGTCAATCTCTTTCTGACTCTGAGCGTTTTTTCAAAATTTTCTGGTTTTCTTCCATCCACAAAATTGACTTTCACACCAATATCTGTGCAATCAAGCAATTAAATGTAAGCCACTGGCTTGGGAGAATGGGCAACCACACCCAGCGCAACAACGTTAAATAAGTTTGGTTAGGTTTGTCTTTTTGCTCCTTCATATGTTGAAATTATCTGTTCAAACTTTTTTGTGCTTGATATATGATACTGAATATATTTATTAGTTTTATGATTGCTTTTAAATTATATTTTTGTTGTTGTAATAGTTGCCAATAAAATACATTTTATTGAATGCAGGTGTCGTAACTGTGGTGCTGCCACCCATCGGCATTGGGAGTGTCCTGAACAGAGAAATGTCACTAATAATGTTGTGTGTACAAAGTGTGGAGCTGCAGGTCACATTGCTACAGATTGTATACAGTCAGAGTAAGTCGCTTGAATGTCACAAATTGAGAAATACAGTGTATTGAATTGCAGGACTGGGCTTCACACTTTGCCTGGGATCCTTGATTTTCTTAGGCTTGGAAAATAATTTTAAAGCCTGGAATTCCTTTAAAACAGGACTTTATTTTCAGATTTGTTGCTTCAAGTTTGCTGGATTAACAAATTTTCTTGTGATGTGTCCTGAATTGGTTTGTCAATATTTTCCCCTGAAAACCTAAATTTAAATTTGTGTTTTTGTTTAGGTTTGGAGAGGTACCTCAAATCCCAGTTGATAAAGCAAAAATGGACAGCGAGGTAAGCTGGAAAGTAACTCTGAAACACAGAGGATTATATGAATATGTCTACTGGAGTAATTAATGACATTTATTATAATTATTACAAGCCCTAACAAGCCAGTAGAGTAATGGCTTTCATTAAACAGTATCATGCATCAGGAACTATTATCCCATTGGAGGAAGCCTATAATTGTAGTGTTCAAACCTAGTGCAAGTTGAGCGAGGCTGGGGGTCTCTGCTTGTTAATTATAAACAGAGACCAGAATCATTCCTTACACTTCAAATGATTGTTTGTTCTGTAGTACTTATCATTGATGGCCGAGTTGGGTGAAGGACCAGTACCGCCTCCTAAACCACCAGTCCCACGGGAACCACCACCAAGAGCAACGCCGCCACCCCCAGCACCACAGGTTTGTGTTTTACCTATACTATAATTTTCAGTTGCAGTTCATTACTCGGGCTGGAAGATGCCAAAATGAAAACAGACACACTCTTGTCACCAATGTTCTCAGCCAGTTCACCTCCCACAGTGCAATCATTGCACGTGCATGTCATGCTGAGTATCGGGTCACTCTGATTGGTTAATTATTATGTACTTTTAAACAGTCCTCGGACGACCAGAGGAGTTTGCTAAATGGTGAGCAACCTTCTTCAAGCAACACTTTCACACTAGTTACGTAGGCTTGTCCAAGGTCTGTGTGCAGTTTCAATCAAATTATTGTTTATCTTTCAAAAGCTTGGACCACCTTACAAATGAATATTTATTTGCTGCATTTTGTGCTTGGACTTGAACTTATGCAGAAATCTTTAGATGCCAGGTTTAACCTTTCATTGATACCACCGAAATTAGCAAAACTTGCTTTGTTCAGATTACTTGATTATTAACCTTTAAGGTTTTGATCTTTCGTAGCAATTGATAAACCCTAGGGGAGACACTCCTCGTGGTCCACCACCGTCAACAACCCCTCCCCCTTGGGCTAACTCTGGTCCTAAGCCCCTGATGAGTACCCCAGTGCCACCACCCAGCAATTTGGGACCACCACCTTCTGGAGCCCCACCTTGGGCTAACAAGCCAGGTTTATTAGGTCCTGGGGGGCCACCGATTGGAGGACGCCCACCTCATGGGCCAGGCCTTGCAGGTGAGTACAAAGGCACATGCAAATTACTGTCACATTGTAAGCAACAGGACTGCAACTTATTTTTCATTCAAAATTTCCCTGAATAACCTTATTTTAGTTTATCTATTTTTAAGGCCCTTCAGAAAAGTTCATAGTTTTACAAGATTCACTGCTATTTTTGTCTTAAAAAGTTGAAGGTTAAGTTTCCACACGAATGAAATATTTTAGATTGAAAGCTAACATCTACTTGCAAAATGTTTTTTCATGGCTGCTACGAATTTTGCCAATTTCTAATGTACGTTTCATTTAAAGTAGCTGTGATCCACCAATTGGTTTGTTTAAAATGCACAACCTTTTGCATTTTTTTCTAGAAACATTTTATACCCTATTGTCAATTTGGTTAAATTTCCCAAGTTTCAACATTCATTATTTTTGTATAAAATTTTGCAAAGTTTCATGTATTGGTTTGTTTAACAGCATACTTTCTGCCTTTTTTCTATTTAAATGTTATAGTGTAAAGTTTGTCACAGTGGAATTTTCTCAATTTTGGCCTTAACCATGTCGTCATCTGTGTTTGCTCTGTTTTATAGGACCCAGACCTGGTGTACCACCCCCAGGGGGGCCATTTCAGCATGCACCACCTCCACCCCCTGGTGGACATGGTCCTCCACCCCCTGGTGGACATGGGCCACCACCACCAGGGGGTCATGGGCTACCACTCCCAGGGGGACATGGCCCTCCACCCCCAGGGGGGCATGGACCTCCACCCCCTCCAACATCTGCAGCTCCACCCCCATGGCAAACAGGTGAGAGGGATAATGGAGGTGTCAGACAAATGTGTTACAGACAAGACTTTGGCTCGGGTCATATGTACACAAATGTGAAATTCTCAGGGCAAAAATACTTTCTAAATATTTATCTGTGCTTTTTCAGCTAACCTTAATTGGTATGAAATTGGGTCGTACTACACAGCTCCCAAAACTAGACAAAAATATTAAATATTGTGACTTTTAACTTAAAAGAACCCACAGAAAACTAGTTTTAGGGGTAGAACAACTGGAACTTTCCTGATTTTTGTTTCATGTTATTTTCCAGGCGCTGTGCCACCTTGGCAAACATCCCAAGCACCAGGCTTTGCTCCACCCCCTCCCCCAGGGTTCATGCCATTTCAGCCTCCACCTCCTCCGCCCTCTGAACCATGGGTAAGTGTTTTGAATGAACACTGTTGCTTTGTTATGCAGCATCTCTTGAAAAGTGTAATGCCATTGGTTATTAATTTGTTTGATGTTGTCTGTAGTAGTAATAATAATAATAATCGTAATAATGTTATGGTTATGTACATCACTATTTATTGGCAGTAAAAAAGGTTTGAATTTTGGAAAAATAGAAGAATAGATAAATAATAATAATGATAAATAGCATAGAATTAAAAATTGTTATAAATTATCTGTATAAGTTCTGCCAGTTTTTCATGGTTAATCAGTGGAGGCAGAATGGATAAATAATTAAATAAACAACTTATGATAAAACTAAATAAATTTCCAAAAATCTTTTTGCAGGCACCGCCACCCCCACTGATGAGTGCACCACCTCCACCTCCACCTCCCCCACCGCCAAGCTAAGGACACCTGACTACTGGTAGCTAACGGAGCCATGTAACCTTTAGAATCTGTGTATTGGCGTGGCTCTCCAGAGAAAGTTAGTTTCAAGCCAAGCGAGATAGAATCTTATACCTACTTCTTCCTACATCAAGACTTATCCAACAAGATTCACCAGATCTTCACACTGGCAAATCTTTTCAAAGAAAAGCAGGCTGTAGTAGTGCGAATTTTGTTTTATGTTTTAGTAAAGAAATCCAACAGCCCTGTGTCTAGAAAGATAAATATTTGATTAGTTGATTGTAACATACGAGTAAGGTATCGTTTGTGCTCTAGTTACGTGCTTAACTTGCTGTGCTGTTGGCTTTTCTCGTATTACAGTTGACTTAACTTGAACTGTTGATAACATCAAAAATATTGATAACCGCCGCTGAGTCGAGCGAAAGTCATCTCTCTTCAAGTCATTTGTTACTGATTCGCTTACGATTAGTGGAACTCCAAATAAATCGAAAGTTTCCGTTTACTTTCATTTACGTCGTTCGAGTTAGCCCGAGTCAACTGTGTGTAACCATAGTTAATAGAGCGAACTGGTTGTGAAACTCGGCCAGTTTCTTTGTTATAGGTTTTTGTTCTCTATTTCTTTTGTTCGGTGGCCTTGTACGTGCACAAAACACAGAAGGTATTGAAATGCATATGAACAACCAACCAGTAAAATTTTTGGGCTCGCATACGGTATTGAACAAAGCAATGTGCAAGCCGCGGTTCGTTCAGCCTAAGACAAAGCAGCTTTGTACACTCCTTTTGAAGTTTGTTGAGCTTCACAACCAGTTCGTTTTATCAACTATGGTGTAACTAAACTGTCAATATAATTTGCTGTTGAAGCCTGAAAAGCCTTACTCATATACTAACCAACAAACTAAACTGTCATATTGGGGGAAATCTTCCATCGGGACCTTGCCTGTATTAGTATACTTAATGCTATATATTTACTCTATGCAAGCAAACTTATTGATAAAATTATGTCGGCAATGAATATCAGAGTAACAATGGTTGTAAGTGAGTAATAGTGGTTGTATGAAGCATCGGCATATTCTTGCCGCATCCTTCGCCAACCATGCAAGTTCGGTATGGCGTGGTTACACAGGGCCCAACACGTGTCAAATACCCGGTTGCTATGAAATTTTGTCGCTTTCCAATGCGAGTGTTTTCAATTTTGTGATTATATTGACACGGCGCGGAATTTACTTTTGAAAAACTCGTCCTGTAGTTAGATCATTCAGTAATAACAAAAGGTTGTATTTAAATGCCCGTGTAGTTTCTGCAATTTTTCGCTACCGAATGATGTCAAATAGTAGTCTGCTATAGCTTACAGGCTTTTGCTATCTTATTCTTTTCACAGGAATTGTGCAGTTACTGTCTGTTGAGCAATTCTTGTTCTTCAATAATCATTGCCTTATTTGCCCTTATTATCACAGAATTCCGAGATCACGTATTAGTTTACGTATCAATCCCATTGATTGCGATGTGTTTTTTGCCAGTAGCGAGGGGGTCTGTGTCACGTTGACCTGTACATGAAAATGTTTCGCCCGTTAGGATTAGCTCTTCGTTCTTTATATATAAAACAATTCATTTTTTCGTAGCATTGTAAATTTGAACGGTTCTAAAACAGTACAACAATATGTGGGAATTTGGTGCTATTTGAACTCCAGCAAAATTTAATTGTCTTTTCTAAAATGGGGTTTCATGAAAGACTATTAGATTCTCGAAAATTAGGCTGAAAATTGGTGTTCATGTGACATCTTTACACCACCCCCCTTGTGCTTTATTTTGTTTTTGTTATGTTCTGTTCATGTCAACACCTGCTCCCCAACACTGTTAGTCTCCCATTTTTTATAAAAAGAAATTTCTAATGTTATACATAGCTTGATCACATATGTAGCTCGGCAGCATCGCTGTTCGTTTGTTTCATTGGCCGCCCATATGCTAGAGACGTTCAAGTCATCCAAATACCGGCATCCTTTGCGAGCATCTTTAGTTTTGCAGTTGGTAGACTGTCACCTAAATTAGTCTAAACGATCTTTGACGTAAGTTTGATTTTTAATGTTGGACAACAGCGAGTTTCAGATGTACTTTTAGATTTTAACAAGACCTCTGATCTGTGTGTTAAAAGTCGCTAGTAAAGAGGCTGTTTCGTAGTTGAACCACTAGGGTTTCTCTTTCCATTAGTTGACTTTTATTTATTTAAAATATACTAAAAGAAAACATCTTGCTCTTGACTAATCGCTTTTGTAAACCAGTTTGTTGTGTTCTGCCCGTAGCATAAATTAAAATGACGTTCATAACAGGTCATCCGTATCATTTGACTCTCGGAAGACTTTTATTGAAAACCGAACAAAGTCTGCTTATAAGTATTTAATTTCTTTATTTTAATCCCGAGTTAGTGCTTCGAGTCTGCGCAAAGCCGTGAAATTGCCCTATTAGTCAGACGCGACATTAATGTGTCTAGCATATGGGTGAAAGTCATCGTAGGTGGGATTAAGAAGTGTTTTAGTCTGCTGAAGCTGTAAAAAGGGAAATTCAGAGATAACTGTTTGTGTCGTTGCATGTATTATAAGAAGCTTTCTGTCTGCACGTGTAGCTTGATTCAAACCAAAGCTGTTTGTGGAGTCAAATTGTGTTTTGGATGTGAATGTTTAACTGTGTTTTTAGTTTGGCTGCCAAGACTGTTTTAATTGATTCTGTAAATGAGTTGTCCGCTATATAATGTGAATTAAATATCCATCATTGTTATTAACGTTTCTCTTTTGGCTATTTTAGTTGATCCATTAACAAACGGCCATTGCGAAGGGCCGGTGTTGAAAGTATTTGTGCAAAGTTTCTTGCTTGTATCACAAAGTGAACAACCTTGTCGCTTAACAACCGGACTACCCAAGCGTTACGACAGCGGAAAAATGACAAACTTCTCTAGTTTCACTAAGGCTCCACTCTCAGAACGAAAGAACCTGTTGGATCTTTGACAATAGAATTAACAATAGCTGACACGTTCTGACAATACATTATTTAAGTTTGTCTACGGATGGTTAGGTTTGCCCCAAAGGTTGGGATTATTTATATTGTATTTTTATCCAACGGCACCTCTCGTTCTCCGAGTGGAGTGCGACTCTTCATACTTGCATATTGACAAAGTACCGACTGAATGTTTTTACCATATATGGAACTTTTGATAAAACGCAAACCAATTGGTGTAGAGCAGATGAGAGAAATTGAGGAAAGAGTTAGATTCTTTGCTAAACGAAAGATCACCTATCCCAAGATAGTTAACTTAAACTATGGACAGGTTTTTAAAATCCTTGAAAGTCTTTTATTCAGGGAAACAAGTGCCGGACCTGGAAAGGGATTCAAAATCGGTCAATTTCCTTGAAAATGCCGATTCACAGCACCACCAGAAAATTAATTAAAAAAATAAATGATTTCAAATATGAAACGTTTTCAGGAATAAAAACCGGGTTCGAGTTTTCCAAAATCAAACTGTATTCTGACTAAACTTTTGAATATATTTACGGCAGAAGATCCTTAAACCGGCTGGAAATGGTCCCCGGAGGTCCTTGTTGTGAGTGGGAACCCTCCATGGACCAATTTATTACAACGCGCCCCAGACTCCTTGAAAAACCGAGTTCAGGCCAAAACGGACGAAATACAACAACAGTCTTTGTTTATGGCCCCTGGGGCATATTTTGTGAAATCCTTAATATATACTCATTTTCGACGAATATTCGTAGTTGAGTTTAACGCTTTAACCCCGGACCCAACTGAAGCCATCATTTTTTCCGAACACTATAGTTACTAGAGCAAACTTTCTGGGATTCCTAGTTTGCCAATTTTTGAAAAAAAGCGTCGTAAGTGTTGCCACTTGCTAACAAAATCAGAACTTCGAAGTACCAACATGCCTTTTCTCGCCCACATATCTGAAAAGTATATCCTTATTTTTTAATTAAGCACATTTATTTAGAATTGCACATCGGGCAGAGACCAACAGAATAAAAAACAATTTTTGTTCCAATGTAAAATTAAAAATTCAACATTAAGTTCAAAATATTAAAAAAAATTTAAAGTAAAAGTGTTGAAATTGATCTATGTTAAAAACTATACGGATATTAACAAGTTTCTTAAAGGGTAAATGCTTTCATAAAAGTCCCCAAATTTTCGATCCGTTCACTACAATTAACTTGTTTGTGCTTCTTCCTGCACCTAAGAGACCGAAGGAGATGAACAGATGCGCGCGAATGTATGCATGTGGCATTCAAAATATGTACATTCTGTTTCGTGGAACAAAGTGGTTCATCAGAGTGGGTAAATAAAGATCTAAACTACGAACCTACAGATATTTGTTCTATGTTTAAGACGTGGAAATGAGGTGGGCAATTAATTGGGTCTTGATCTTCTTTACACCTCTTAATTACTGTAAAATGGCAAAGGACAAATCGGTGGATGTCAAGGTAACTCTTCAAGGTCCACACTAGTTCGTTCAAAAGCAATACAGCATCCTTTATACAAGACCTATAACTACCTTGCAAAAATAAAAACGGTCATACAATTTGTCCCTTAAACCGTTTCGCTTAATCATTTAATCCTGATGCTATGTCCTCAAACCCAGAGTTTCTCAGAGCAAGACATAAGCTATTGAAGTTTGCGGCTTCTCCCCGCTGTTCTTTCCATAGTAACAACATTTGATAGGCTTGTTCACGTGCCCGTCCAGGAAATTTTCGCCTGATGCGCCTGCAATTATTCTCGCCAAGGCCAAGTGCTGTTGCTGTTTGTACCCAGTTTCTCTCGCCGAGTTCAGCTGAAATACTAACAAGTACTTCGTCTGGCACCGCAGCATGTGAATTGTACCTGAAGTGAAAAAACAAATCAGCGGTCTTTTCACAAGTATTAAATGAAGAATATAACAATAGTTACCCTGATTTGACTTTGGTCATTATTTTTTTTTAAAATATTATACATGCTACTTTGCTAATTCTACAACACTAAGAAAACTACACGAAGAAACTCCATTCACAACACCAAAAGCAGGTTATCTTTTAACAGTTCTTTATGATGGTAGATTACAGGAAGGATCATACATCGATTATGGCTACCTAGTGGTAGATTGTAACGATAGATGGTAGATTATAGGAAAGATCAAACACACCAATTGTACGTTTCCAAGTGCATGGCAGCTGGTTCTGATAGATGGTAAATTATAGAAAGGATCACACACACACCAACTACAAGGTTATCTCCTAGTAGATTGTTATAATTGAAAGAAGACTATAGGAAGGATCACACACACACACCAGCTACAAGGTTATCTCCTGGTAGATTGTTATGATAAAAAGAAAACTATAGGAAGGATCACACACACACCAACTACAAGGTTATCTCCTGGTAGATTGTTATGATAGAAAGAAGACTATAGGAAAGATCACA
>JAOBYE010732461.1:0-24378 GCA_025403585.1 Parazoanthus swiftii | reverse complement strand
ATTAAATAAATAAAGATGTGCAGTTCTAACTATATAAAGGTGTGTAGTAAAACTGAAAAAAAGTACCATGAAAATTAGTGGAATAAAGTGAAGGGCTTGAGTTTAACTGAGTCAGCGCTCGCGGTTTTTTCCTTTGCACTTATGGTGGAAATAAAGGTTTGGTTTAGTCCTTTAGTCACAAGACAATCCGAAAAGACTTGGATTAGGCCAGAAGCTATGCTTGTGGCAGGATCGGAAGGCTGTTCCATATGGGAACTGTTCGGACAAAGAAAGAATGTGGAAAACCGTCTTGCCATCACCTCTCTCCCCCCCCCCCCTTCTTCCTTAGAAGGGAACTGTATCTTTGATGTACGTACATACACCGCCATGCATAATCTCCTTCCTATCGCGACGAACCAGATTGAACCCGTCAATGGCCACTACAGAGTCCGAAATCGCACATTTCGGACTCTGTAGTGGCCATGAACTGGGTATCTGGTTTTGAAATCTCTTTACTTGCGATAATCCACATAAAGGTTACTTCTTTCGTTTAGAGGGACTTTACCACGGAATGACGATACGCAAGTAGCAACGTCGAAGTTATGACATACCTTTTCAAAGTTGGCAAGCTGATTGTAAAAACCATAAGGCTGAGCGAGCTTGTTATCAGTGACATCATCACCGTCATCATCATTTTTCAAATCTGTTTGGAAGGACTTGTTCTTTTTTCCAAGATGGCGATTCCTTTCGTTGCTATGTTTGCTTTTCGGCATTCCTCTTCTTTCTTTGCTCTCCAAACACAACAATCTGCAAAGTCGCACCTCTGACACTTCCACGCTTCCTCAACATCAACTCCAGTTGCTGACCTTTCTCCTCTCCAGTACGGCAGCATTCGTTCCAGTTCCGACTTTAGCCATTCTTCATCGAGCACTACCTTTGTTCTTTGAATAATGTGACAGTCTTCTTGAGCACAATATTCGACCACAGCAGATTTCATAGTTGAAATGTCCGAACACCGTAGACGCGTAAACAGCGAGTTTAAAATATCTCCAAAATTACTACAAGAGATACCACGTCGTGTTGCAAAGGTGATAGGGTCTTCTGATAGCTTTTTATCTTTCGATAAATCCAAACTGCTCACAAAATCGTCAGCATCAATATTGCCACACAAAACGTCGTTGAACAGTTTCATATATAGCATGACCTGGAGATGGTTTCTTCTTTGCTGGCTTTTTGAAGGAAGAGTATTACTACTTGATCTGGTTTTCAGTTCCAAGAGCTCTAGTTCTCCAGTTTCGTTAAAACCGATTTCGTCAATGATACCGTATATAAACATGCCCATGCCAAACGGTTTACCAAAGACAGGAAATTCTCTCACTTTCTGTCGGGCATCGAGTGCAGCCAGATGAGTAATGCAGTTCAGACAAACGATTGCCCATTTGTCTTCTTTTGAAGTGATCTCGACGTGAACAACGTCGTAAAGCTCGAGTTCTGTGTGAAAAACAGTATCACTTGTAAATTACACTGTTTTAATCTACTCTGTAAGAGAGACAGACAGACAGACAGAAAGAGAGGGATACGGAATCTATTTTGAACTAGCAATTATTCAAAACTTCTTTTATTCAGGAGCCTGTACAGCCTTGTTCCGAGCCGACTCTTTCCTCTCCCGAGAGAAAGACCCTGGTTTGGTCTGGTCACGTGACTCCCTCATTCTGGGTGCTAACAAATAAAATAACGTAGAAAATGTGCTTAAGATTGATTATTGTTCTTATTGATTCAGTGTAGAGAGGAAAAGATTTCGATTTTATCAAAACAAACGCGCATGCACGTTTATTTTTTTTGTTACCACCCAGAATCTGGGTGCCACGTGACCAGACCCAATCATGGTCTTTCTCTCGGGAGAGGAAAGAGCCTGGGAACGAGGTTGGAGCTTGTATTGAAACGAGTAAAACCGATACCACGGGCGAGATGAATAGAAGATCCTTGCTGAACCGCAGCCGTGGCTGGGCTGGGAGGGGCCATGTAGCTGTATTCCATCTGCTGTTCGCACCACGACTGCGCGGTCAGGTCACTGACACTGATGTAACCCAGGCCCCAACGCAGCTGCTCCAGTGGTCCTGGGAGTCTGGAGTTCGGTTTGGTACTGTCTTGGTCACCTGGCTCATCTTCAGCAATTTTACCATCTAGAAAATTAATCACTGAATGACAAAGAATTCAAGTCGAGCTTTATTTTTTGGGTCAGGCTGAGTATGCCAAACGCGCATTGCTGCACGGGAATTTATTTGGACAAAACTACAGATCGCAAACTTTTCAACCTGATTCAGTACTGTATACAGAAAAGAACCGAAATAAGTTGTGTCTGTGTTGGGTCCTTACTAAGGATAAAGAAGCCCATCAAACAGAATGGTTGGACATGAGTGACACAAATGTGTGTGTAAGGTTAGCAAAGTCAGGACCTGGATTCAAGCCCTGGCGGTCTGATCGTGACTGGGTTGAACTTTTGTACGACTTTCTTTCGCCACACTGTCCGTGGACGGGGACATAAAACCGATGGTCTAGTCTCTTGACGTTTTGTGGGGGACTCGAAAGAACCGCCACGCACTTCTCGGAAGAGTAGGGGAATCCCGGTGTCAGTTTTGGTCGGTCACCTACATACAGCCCGTTGCAACTGCATGTGGGCTGTGCTCCGGGGTCGAACAGGGGCCGTACATCAACTGCCAGAGGCTCCTGTCTGCCTCCTGTATCAACCCTGTGAGCTGCGTCTTCGCAAACTAGCATAACCAAGCTGCAAAGTGCAACTGATCCTGATGATCACCTACACATTTCCAAACAGTATATTGGATTTTATCCCAGTTGTCCAAGGGTCGATGGCATTTTCCAGTGAACAAGTCCTTATCAAGTGGGTAAAATGGCCTAAAGGCTAGATATCCGCTAGTTAATGCTCACTGGTCTTTAGTCACTGTAACAAACCAATGTTGACTGATATTCCCTGTGTGTTCTTGCAGCAAACTTCTCCTTTGAGATCAAGGTGTTATGTGTAATACCCCATCCATTAAGAAATGTACATGTATTGGTTTGAGTTGTTTAGAATGTTTACTTGCACGTTCAGTGAATCACCTGGCTGTGTCACTAAAAAACGGCATGAAGGGCACCAAACATCTGGCTGAGTGCAGTTTTTCTGTAGCGCTTTATAAGTTAAGGTAAAAAATGTAGTAAAGCGACTTTATTTAACGAGGGTAACATGTGAAAGTACTTCAACTGATAAACTTGTGACACTCGGCGCGCACTTTAGCCCCTTCCACTGTAAGTGCTTCGTTTTACGAATTACGGGTATTTCAAGCTAAAGAAAGCCGAAGCAGTCGTTGGAGTCACCAAGCCGGATCGAACTGGGCTCCCCCAGCTCCGAAGGCCGCGCACTTACCAGCTGAGCTACGCCTAAGTGAAGTGCTTTTAATACAATCATATGCTCGGCGCCCATCAAAACTCCCGTTACAGTACTGATGCAGGCCACAATATCGGGGTTTCCCGGGGTCTTTTGACACCTCAATGACACCTCGATCTTTACGTCGAGAAAATAAATCCACGGCTTGGCGTCCCTGTCCATTGACAGCGTCTACCCTCAACCAGACAGTCAGGGATCTTACCAAGTACACACAAGCGCAATCTCGTAGTCGCACTTGATTTGCCATGCAGCGGTCATTCACGCGACGTACGACCGTTTCTACTCTGCAAATTGCAGACCCTCGATCGTTTTTTGCTCGGCCTAAATATATAGTTCTAAAAGCCGTAACTAGTCTGCGATGTTCTTACCTTTGTTTGTACATGGTTTTGGTACTAAACTGCAAAATGATTACGCACATCTGCATGTCAAGTAATGTCTAGCGATTTCAGAAACTTAACTATTTTACCGTAGTACTAGATCCGAAATTGTTGTTGTTGTATTAAACTGTTCAAAAGACAAAGTGAAACAGCTTTTAAATCTGGACATTGAAACCTTAAATTAAATAAAATCTTACCTCCTTCATTCTGGGCCTCATTCACTAACCTATCAAACAAAATCAGTTCTTCCTCACTCACAAACTCCACCTCAATTTCCGTTGGACTATCGTTTGCGTCTCGTCTAAAACTGTCCGCCATTTCCGCCATATCCAGTGATTTTATCAATATTACCTCGACCCAGACTCCGAGATTTCACGCAGCTCTTACGAGAACATCTGCTGACGGAACAAAAAGGGTTTGTGGGCGCTTAAATCGCTGACACCTGAAGGGTGCTTCTGTAAACATTGCCAGCAGCGATCCGATTCGTGATGCAAAAACAGTATACCGAACGATACTCTTTTTTTTAAATAATAAGTACTGTATGACTGGAAAAGGTATTTAATTTGCGATCCGTGCCACTGTGATAAATTCTTAGGATTCTTCTTCCTCGAAAACTGGTAGACCACGGAGCTCGGCGTGCAACAACCGGTCACTTGTAGTTGTACAAATTTGGTAAAAAATGTCTGCACTTGACCAGGATAAACACAAGGTAAATGAGAAAATTTACAATGGGATGAACGGCGAAGAAACAGGGAATGGTGAATGTAAACGCAGAGTATACAGGATTGTTTTGACTGGAGGTAAGGAAAAGTGCTTCAGCTGTTCAACTCATTTACTTGCAAATGCCACAACGCGGGAAAATTCTTTCGTTCACAGACGTGTTGCTAATTGTAAAACTGCTTCCTGACTGTATTATTTTACTTTTGCGTATAAAAAGCTCTTTAACTAGAATACTCTGGACAGTTCTTCAGTGTAGAAAATGCAGGAAATTAGTTTTATGTTTATTATATTCTTGTTGACGTTATCGAGATGGCGGGACGGGCGGTCTGTATTGCCGGCCTGTGTCGAAGTTTGTTTTTCCGGGCAAAGTTGTTGTAAACTCGCAGATGCCGAGATGAGGAGGGTTTAAATGAGAAAAAAAAGTTTTTAGAAATAGCGAGATATATTTTCGAAAGAAACTGTGCACATTTGCTTACATCATTGCATGTTCTTGGAAAGTTTGTGTACGTGTGATGTGAGAGCGGGTTTTATTGAGGTCTGTTAACTTGACGATAGGAATTTAAAAGCAATATTTTACTGATAAACTATTACATCTAATGAACAGTTAAGAATGTGCGAATACATGTAGACTTTTTTTCTCGACTGCATATAGTTTTCAGCTAATAGTAAGAATTGCGAAATTTCAACGTGGGTTTCCCTCGAGAGCGAGATTGTGCCGCCATGATTTTTGATACGGCCGATAAAAGTGTAGTGGAAGCACATCTAATTAATTTATTTCACTCCACAAATTACAGATGTGAAAGTGTTTACAGGTACAGTACAGTTTGAGTGTTGAAAGTACACACAAAATGATACAAACCCTTTGGTGTTACACAGGAAATATATGTATGTCTTAGCATATATTAGAATATTTTATTTGATTTAAACTAGCAAAAAATTTAAAAAAGAAAAGCTGTGTAAAAAATGAATTATAAGTTCAAGTTTTTTAAGGCTTCTGTCAGCAAATTGCTCCAACTGAGAGGTATTAGCAGGCGGACCTGACTCTTGTCCTGCCAAACATTTGTTAAAGTTAATACTTATAGTACTGTAATACTCTTACATAGTAGTTGCGCAACAGTGGTTTTTGCTTGAAACCCTAAAAAAATATTTAAGGAATGATTAGAGTCAGTTTCAGACAAAATGGTTTTTCTTCAGTACTCTCGTAATTGTATTATTTAATAGTGCTATAGCACTCAATTATGTAAAATGGACATTCAAATAGACTGTGTGCAGCGGCAATACTTGAGTAAGAAATCAATGCACTTTATTGGCTTTTTTTTAGTAAAAATACACATTATTGGTGACCGGTTTTGGTTGACAACCTCTTTCAAGCCTGTGCTAAACACAAAAGATACATCATTTAACAAAATATTTCAGCTCATACATAAAAAACAAGAATTATTTGTTATCTTAAAATAGCACTGAGATACAAACTAAGGAACAAGTAACATTCGAGAAGAGATTACATTCTTTCACAAATTGCAGTTTGTGTGATATGCTTCCGTAAAGAGCAGTACAGAAAGTTTGTTAAGAAAACTTCAAATGTCTAGTTAATAAAGTTTGGGCTGGCTAAGAACGTTAAAAAAAAACTAAATAATGTGGTATACCTTGTGATAACAATTTGGTCTCTTTACAAGTTCTTGTTTTGGAAACATTCATGACTTATGATTAATATTTGGCCTAAACTAAAAAATCAAACTATTTTTTCAAAGTTCTTTTCAAGTAAGATAATTTTTAATTTTTTTTTCTTTGAAGGACCTTGTGGTGGAAAGACAACTTCTCAAGCAAGTATTAGCACATTTTTTGAGAACTTAGGATGGAGGGTAAGTTTTCCACTTGGTAGATTAATAAGAGCCTGATTACTGTGATATTTTCTGTATTCAAACATTGAAGTGAAGAAGCTGGTTCCATTTTCATCCCTGGCCTCTATTCATGTACATAACCATCAGATGTTATGAAAAATCCACCACGATTAAAACTGGGCCAAAGTCTCATGGCATTGTCCACAGTCTCCAGAAATAAAGGTGGTCAATTTTTTTGTTATGAGAAAGAATATTACTGGCCATCCAGGACATAAATTGGAATGGTTGAGTTTGTCCACCCAAGGTCGCTCCTAGACAAGTTGGTTGCTACTAGGTGCAATCGTTAAATCCCTTCCACGGAAGCTCTTTCTAGCTCAACGTATCCTTTATCTGACAAGTCAATCCTCAAACATTTTTCAAAATTTTTCAAATTTTTTCGAAAAGCAATATATTAAGATGCGAAAATACTGTATCCAGATCTAAACTCTTTATATGTTTTTCTCTCTTCTCATTCCCTTGTTTGAGATTGAATTGCACTGATTTCACCCAGGATGCTCTTCAGAAAATTTCAGTAGAACTCTGGGCATGGCTCAGGTTGATTTCTCACCCTAAGAGGTATAGTACCATGCAAAAGCACACATGCAGACAACATTTCAGTCAGTTCAATGAAGCTAAAGACAACAACATCAAATACTTTCAACACTGGCTTCAATTTTATGTCTCTGTTTGAATGATACTGAGGAATCCCAAGAGGTACAAGTACTGCTTTGTACACAAATTAATATTAAAATTTCTTCCCTGGCACCCTAAGTGGTACCAAATCCCTGAATTTTTACTTCTAAGAGGTACAACAAGCATCCGGGCCCTGAAAGGTTGGGAGTCCCCCTGGATAATTTAGCTGCCATTAAACAGTTTGTTATACTGCTCATTTACAAGCCCACCCAATTTAACCCCTTATGACCTTGAATTCAAAAACCAATGAGGGCTTCAATGTGGGATTTTATGGTACGGTACATGTAGCATTACCTCACTCAGATCTCGGACTGCTATATAAACTTGAAGGTCCTTGGTTCAGTTCTCGGCTTGGCTTTTGGGTTGAATATTTAGGTGACCCTCTTATGCTGCACTGTCCTTGGACAGGGCAGGGATTTTAAGCCAGTTGATCCCCCAGATGGATGAAAAGCCACTCAGTGTCGTCTGGGTAACACCATTATTATTATTATTATTATGAGTGTTTTTCTTAAGGCCGGTACTCTGGTACATTGTACCGATGTTTCCCCCGTAACTGTACTGCCTTTCCCCAGCAATGGCGTCTGGTAATTTTTTAAAGTCACCAGATGCAAAAAATTGCAGGACTCTAAACTTCAAAAATGTTCTGGGGGATGCCCCCAGACCCCTCTAGATGCTTGCACCTTTGGTGCTTGATGACTTCCAACCCAGGTGTACCTGCTTCCCACTAAGTGTACCCCATTTCCCAAGCCTTAACAGTATTATTATTATTGTTAACTATAAAGATACAGCATATGCTGCCATCAAGGGTGTGGGTTTTGGACTGATTTTGCCCAAAACAAAATACAGTTGTATACATTTTGCCTGATATTTAGTCTAGAAAAGGGTGTGGCTGGGATGCATATATTTGCAGTATTGTCTGGGTTTGAGGGGTTGAAAGATTGAGTAGCATAAATTATGTGTACCCCTACCCAAAATACAGGTTCACAAGTCCCTGGCCAGTGAAGTCCCCCACCCCCTGCTTTGTTATTTGCATACAAATAATTGCAAGGTAAATGTACTGTACATGTAATTTTTAAATATTTATTGTCTTGCTTCCATGACACAGGTGTTTCGAGTGCCAGAAACATCCACTGTTTTATTGGGGTGAGAAACCAACTTACTTTAATTATTAGTTTGCTTTGAGTAATTGATTAAATCATTACTTATAGTTGTACAATGTAAGCCACAGACACATTGATACTAACTACAAATTATTTTTGGACAGATGTACACATATTGTAAACTTGCATTCATAGAAGTTCAATCACTCTGGTTGGAAAACATACCTGTACATGTATATAATTTTTCAAACTAAATAGTTCGACAGCCATGGAATATAAAATTATGTATTTGTTGGTTTTGCTGATGTCAAATGAGTATCCACAATATTTATGAATACAGTTTGATGTCTTGTAGCTTTAAAGTTTTAGCTTAAAAGTGATGTTCACTGTCAGACAGCTGGGTATATTATTCTAATTGTGTCCTTCGATCCTATTACCGTACAGTATACTGTAAAGTTTTGATATTGATGCTGGTTTCTGGGTAATTAAAACTACCTACCCACCCCTCCCATACAGGTAGGTTAATAGGGTCAGAGTCAAGGTTGGGGTTAGGTTGAGGTTTAGGGAGAGGTGGGTGGGTCATTGCCCAGGAACCTACTGACATTGATCCAAGTTTTAAATGTACTGCATCAAGTACTAGTACTAGTGTATATTATTCCATAATTATGCAATCGATATGCTTTTTGTATACTGTAGTATAGGGCAGCATTATTTGGGCTTGCATACCGGTATACTGTAGTTGGCGAAGCCTTATTACTCTATGTTTACATGGTTGTTTTTACAATACCTTACCTTGACTTATCTTCTTCGCACTCAGTTGTGCATTTATAAGGCCTTACATGATTGTAGAAGGTATATATTGCATTTTCACATGTATTTGATAGTTGTGTTAGCTGGGAGTTAAATTAAACATAGTCTGGATTATTTTTTGTGCAGGGGTGGTGTAACATTTGCAGACCTGTCACCTAAACAAGGTTAGCATTCATTTGTTTTCTGCAAGCTTGTAGTGATTGGGTTAGAATCTGACGAGTCCTGTTGACTAATTTTGGAAGATTTTTTTTATAGCCTTTGACTATCAGGTGAACCTCCTCAAGACCATGATGCAAATGGAGCAGACTTTCTTTGATCTTGCTTCCTCACAAGTGTCTCACAACTGCCTTGTTATCTGTGATAGAGGAACGATGGATCCATCTGCTTGTAAGTGCTTAAAGCCTTCCTGGTGCAGAGGCTCATTAGAAAATTAATTACTAGGATAATTAGTACCCAAAAGTAACCTTATCTAGAAAATGCATTTCCATGAAATAATTATGCCTTAATGGATTCAAAATACTCTAAAAGTACAAATTAAACTTGTATGGTTTATCAACTATCAATGTATCCAGAAGTGTAAAACTATACTACTTCTTGGTAAAAAAAAATAATTTATCATGCATTGGAGGCAATTGCTGTAATAATCAGATATTCTAATGTATATTATTCTAAACATATTTTTAGGGGCAAATGGTAAAGAAATATATTACCTATACTGTACCGGATTTATTTACACTTCACTTAAAGTGGGGCTAGGCTAAATCTTACCCCACCCCCTCCTCCCCCAAAAAATACCAGATGGTCAGGATGAACCTCCCTGACATCTCACTGTAATGTAGTTAGGGCGGTTTACTCTCCAATCCCTCTCCCCCTCCTCCCTCCTACCAGGGCTTATAACCTTCTCTTACCTACAATGTAGACTAGGTCAGAGGCTATCCTACGTACCTGCATTGAATTGATGGTAGTGAGGAAGGTGTTGTGTTATCATCGGGGTGCAAATGACCTGGCCTGCTGTCTACACTGTAACTACAATATTTCCACAATAAATTCTGCACTCACTAGGTATTGGCAATAATGTCTGCATGTTAACTGAACATTTTGCTAATTTTTGTAAGAAGGCATGCTGCAAGCCCTTTTGTATAAGATGACTTGGTGCGAGATGACTTCAGTGTGCACAAAATAACTCAAGACTTGCTACCAAATGACTGGTACAAAATGACATGGTACAGAATGATGCCCATTTCGGTGTTGGGGCTCTAGTAACTTGTACAATAAGAGTTTAGCATTCTCAACCTGCTGTAGCAGATTGAGGCCCAATCCATCACAGTGGGTTGATCAACCTGTTACAGTAGGTTGTGGCCCTATAGTATACATGAATGCTACAGGAGTTTTAAGCATTCTTATTAACCCATTGTAGCTGGTTGACTTCTACATGTAGGGGGTTAATCAACCTCGCTGCTATAGTACTAGTGGGTTGGCCTTTGTGCCATTTTTAATCTCCTGTACTGTACATGTCCACGTAGCCTTACGACTTAAACAGACTTACTAAGCTTTAGTTTTTTTGTTGTCGAATGTAGTTGCACCTTTTAATTAAAATCAGTTTACCCTTTAACTTTGTAATGTTTTAACAAATTGATAATCTTGTTTTTTACTTGTTTGCATGCGCATCGAGGCTTGCAAAATACATTTTTAAGAACTGTTTATTATGACTGTGTCAGACATGACAGACAAGGATTGGCAAAAGCTGTTAGCGCGAATGGATTTGGACTTGGTGACTTTGCGAGATCAACGATATGATCAGATTATTCACATGGTAAGAAGCCTCGTGCCAGTCAGTTTATTAACACATTTTATGTACTGTTACGGTACGTCACCTGCTGACGTCACTAGGTGGGTACATGTGTATTACTCCAACAGTGTTCATGATATCAGCCTTTTAAATCTTTAGTAGGTACTTACTGTGTTGTGCTTTCCGATTTATGGAAACTTTTTTTTTTATCTTGAAGTTGAGTTTATGCTAATGAGGCAAAATATGGACATGTGACTGGTTGCACTGGTTCTGGAACCCCCAGGCTTTTCACTGTGAGAGTACATGAAAGTTCAAACTTTATCTCGGTCAATTTAAATTTCGGTAACGTGAAACCTCTCCTTGCAAAAATCCTGGGGGCGCCTCTGCAACTAGCCTTTTTCCGGTGAAGGTGAAGAGTCAGTACTCTGAAGTTTTTGGTTGGGTTGTCTATTGGTAAGGTTCTTCAACAAACTAGTTCTAAGTTATATACATCAACTAGGCTGTTTTTGAATCTATACATTTTGTTCTACAGTATAATGCTGGGCAACTTAAATCATATATTCATTATTCTTATGTTCAATTCTTTGAATTACACTTTAGGAATCTGCAGCCCAAGGTGCCGAGGCTTTCTATAGCTTAAGCAACAATAACACAAGGACCGAAGGCCTTGAATTGGCAAGAGACCTAGACAGTCGAACACAGCAGGTGAACTATTTTAAAGATAAAATCTAGTGAGTCTTTTACAAGCCTGTAATCAAGCGGTTTATAAGCTGCAAGTTAGACCCCAGAGAGCAAGGATTATGCTGCAGTACCACTGACAGGGTCTGGAGTCTCTTGAAACAGTTTTCCAGGCTTTTTAAAAAAGCCCATTGTGGAGTAGTGTGGATTACTTTTGTTATTACACTTAAATTTAATGACAGGAAAGTTTCGCGTTTTTGGGCTAACTCGGACAAAAGGCCTTTATTAAGTTTTCACGATTTTCATGAGTTAATTTGCATACCCTCATAATACCGGGCAGTACATGTAATACCAGAGGCCGAAGGTCATGAATCTCGTTTCCATGCAGAAATAATTGACAGATGAGATACCTCTCGCAGCGAAGAAGATAATAGTCAGTGTGAGTAGCTCTTGCATTTTTGGCCATTTTCTGGACAACTGCGAATGATATGTTTTGACATATTTTCGCTGTAAAACCTTGACACTTTCTTAAACACAAGTCACAAAGATAGTTTCAGTCATCTTTAAATTTTCTTTCTACCAACGTGATTTTTTGTCGTGACTGGTACAAGCTGCCAATTTGATACGTGATATTCCATGCTCTTTTTTTAATTTACTCGCAACTGAGAAGTGACCAAATATGATTAATCTTTGCTCCAACAGCAAGATATCTTGCAACTGCCAATCTCAACTGACAAATGTAAAATTTTGGATTTTCCAAAATAAATCAAATCTCGCTTCAGCAATAGAGTACTGAGAACTTAAATTACTCTGGGTTTAGCGCTTCTATTTTCAAGAAAACGTTCCTGTAGGACGTTTCGGCGACAGCTCTCGGATTCTTTCTATTTATATTTCTCCGTGTTATACGTAAAAAATATTTCCTAATTTCCTATGTTTGATGTAGCCCATCATACTGCACGTTATATCAAGTGACCAGTTAGGACAAACATTCTATTTTAGAAAATCGCTGTTCCGTCAAGAGGTTGAGGGTAGAGATTGCACAGATTGAGTCATTTAATTATCGAGATTTAAAGAAACAAAATACAAGAAGAAGAGACAAAATTGTACTGTCAGCATATGGTGTAAAGAAATTCAACATTCAAACAACTCTTAAAAAGTTCAATCAGATTGAAATGGGTCAGTCAGGGCTATTGTCACTCAAAGCAACACTGTTTTAATAAGACTAACACTTGTTTTAATAAGTTAACCAGAACAGTCATGAAGGAAGAGATATTTTGTCCAGAAAAATACCTGAAAAATGTTATCTGTTGACATAATTTTTTTTGCGATACTAAATATTCACAGTTTTTTCCTTATAACTAAAACTGGATGTTGCGATTCCGCATCACTAAAACTTGATGTCGCGAGTTTGAATATGAAATGTAATAAGGTACCTTATTTCCCCATACATTTCCTGGATGGAAATATAATCCTGGAGTTTCACGGAAACTATCGAACACCCCGTAATATAAAGGGTTTTTCTTCATCGAGTTGAAAATACACTGTAGATCACCCAAACGTTGCATACTTTTGATTATCTTTCTGGATCAGTCATTTGGCTTTTGGAGGGTTTTTTTGGTGTTTTGTTTTTCTTAAGTAACTCACAGAAAAGTTTAATAGAAAATACCATTGCAGCTGACACCTTACTAACAATATGCAAAATAGTGATAAGTGGTTTTGAAGCTATATAAAGTACTGCACAAAGAGCTATCCCGGTGAGTGCATAGGAGACGGTTTTAGAGGCTACAATATCTTTACTCTTGCAGATGTGGGTTGGCCATCCATATGTCGATGTAATTGACAACTCGACTGGTTTTGATGCGAAGGTACACAGAGCTATCCTGGTGAGTGCAGATGAGACTGTTTTGGAGGCTATAATATCTTTACTGGCAAGCTTCAAAGTTCTCCCATCTTTACTGGCCGGCTTCCACATTAAAACACCCTGGTCATAAGACCCCACCCCTCCACTGAATATAAACCCCGTGTACACCCTTTTTATAGGAACCTTTTTATAAGAACATGCATATGAGGGAAGCTGAGATTTGCTCAAAAATTAAGAATTAACGTGCTAAGAACAAACCTGAGGCTGAGGAGAAGAATTTTTTTTCGGATACAGTACAAATTCATGGATATAATTCATTTCTTCACTGTTATTTGTTTCTTTACTGTTAATCAACCAGCTAAATGTACGTGTTACAGCTAAGATTGATTGCATGTACATTGGTGTAAATGGAAATTGCTGCAGGAAGTATATCTTTAGATAAACAGTGTCAGGTCTGACAGAGCAGAAGCATTCGGTACACATGCTAGTTTCCGCTTCCAGCTAGTTTGTGCTTGTGTACGTTTACATCCCACTACGTGTACTAACTGATATATGTAAGAACATTTTAAGAAGATTTGAGGCTGAAGTTCCCAAAATATTTAAGAACATTCAACCTCGGACCCAAATATGAAGTATCTTATAAAAAATAGTGTATAGGCTTACCTAATGTATTCCGTTTATAAGTGCCGCTGTCGATTTAATGTTCCTTATTTCCTTGCTTGAAACAACAGTTTTAATCATACTACAGAAGTTGAGCATTATAGATATTTCTATCAATTAAAGTTCTGTTATTGTTGTGACGCACTATAAATAACATGTTAGTTTATTTTTTTCCTCCGATAGAATCTACTCATTTCGAAACGTTTTTCTATTCCACGAATAAGCCCCTTGTTGTAAAACACCCACCCCTCATCTCTTTTGTAAGCCCATCCAAACCCCCTTTGAATTTATATAAATCCGGGGCTTTAATGTGTATTTAACGGTATTAATTTCACCACCAGCCGTAACAACATGTTTAAGAGCAGAACTCGTTTATCTTGTATGTAACTTAATTTAAAATATCTGATAGAGTAAAAGAATGTACTTTTGTCTTAGTATATGCCGTATAATGTATTTTAATACCTAAAAATACTATACAAAGTTCAATATAGAATACAATAAAGCTGAACGATACTTAAGGAAGTATTTACAAAGTCTGACAGAACTATGGTTAATGGTGAACAAGACCAGTACTCTTTTACAGTATAAATATTTAACGATTCGTCGTTAAATGTTTTACATTTGTAAAGAAGTTTTCCTTTTCAAAAACGACATGAATGACAAATAAGTAAACAAGGACTAGTTTTGGAGTGAACAGTTCTGATTCTTAAAATTAATCATAATCAAAAGTATATACTATCTGTAGGGCTTTGCCAGTTGACATCTGCTGTATTCGGGCAAAACACCAAATACAAAAGTATTTTATATGGAAGTCTTGGAAGTGCGGAAATACCTTTTTTGCAAGTAAAATGGTAAAGAAAATCACAAACCAGTTAGTTCAACCTTTGCTTACGTGTTACACTGCACACCAAACATTGTACGTAAAACAAAAGAATCAATCAGAGTAGGAAGAATAAAGTAAATCGAATCAACTGTTTCCTGACTATCAGCGAAAGGAGAGTTCCCGTCGTGGTTTACCATCTGGGTTTGTGCTTTTGAGGACTTCAACGTACTATGCACTCCCCCCTCCCCCATCCCCCTCCACAACATTTTGTAGTAATTTCACTTTGAATAATGCTTTTGTGTAATGATACAGGCAATCTGTGACAAACTGGGCATAGACGTCAGTGACCGACTGGCCCAAGACAGTAAGAAGTACAAGTTCTTAGTGGCAATGCTTCCTGATGATGAAGTGAGTAATTTTAAGGATTGCATGGGTGATGAAGTTCGAAAGGAAATTTTCTAAGTTTAATTCGTGACTTTAAGATCGATTCATGTGAGCTACATGTACCCGTATCTGTTCTGCGCAGCCAAACTATTTTTCGCTCATAAATTGTCCAAAGAATTGATAGGTAGGTGCTTGTGTAACGTCAGTTCGAGTTTCAATTATAGGTTGATAAAACATCTGGCTGATTGTGGTTTAGCAAGCTCCCTAAACGCCTTTCGTTATTTTTGACCTTGTAAAGAGTTATTTCTAACATTTCAAGATTTTGAAATCGTTTAAGGTTAACTTGTAAGCAGCTCTCCCCACAATTCCAAGATTTTAAGGTTTTTCATTATTATCTTGAAAACGATCGTTTCCACCATTCCACTTTATCTTGTAAATAAAAATCCAAGATTTTAAAGCTGTTCATTATTATCTTCTGAACAGCTATTGCCACCATTCCATACTTACGAAATTGCTCACGATTATCTTGTACACAGCTGTTTCCGCCGTTCCAAGATTTTGAAGTCGTTCATGATTATCTTGGTGCTACCTCGGAGGATAGAACTCAGGCACGCTTGAGGCGCAGAGGCCAAAATGGTTTGTTGATATTAAACTGGTTCATTCCCTAAGAATAGTTGATTTGCCTTTGACGCAGAGTAACTGTGATATTTATCTCTTTGCTGCGCAGCCCTTGAAGATTTTTTGTATTAAAAAGTGTGCAATTTGTAGGAAAAAGTCTAATGAGCAGTTTTTTCGCAAAGCAGAAAAAAATTATGTTCTGGTTGTATTCAGTCTGACGCGCTGCAATTGAATCGGATCGAATGACACAAACGCCTATACACCTGTTACTTCTCCTGGTTTTGCAGTTGTACCAAGTTTGTGCTTATCAGCTATAATTACCGAGACGTGATGTCATGTTCAGTATGATAGATACTCAAATACTTCATAACTATGTTCAGTCACCTTAATTAAGTTCTGCTGTGTAAGCAGCAATATTTCTCTTGGTTTGAGCGATTCTAGAATTTATTTACAATGAGTCAAATGTAAGCATTTTTAAGATGTACTGAAGTTGAGTATAAAAGGCACTACTTTCCGCTTGTTCGGAAGCAGAGCGAGAAGGGATGCTCTCTTCCTTAGAGCGATTTTTGTTTGACCTTGAAATAAAAACACCCAAACAAAACGCAAACAGAGCTCGAACTACGTTTATTGGCTATAGGAGCGCGCGCTACTGTGGACGTGGGGAAGTTCTGATTAGCTTGACGAACTGAGCGCGTGCAATGAACAAAGAATTGCGCCATCATTTCCGTTATGCTCGTATTCGTAGTTTCAGTTTTGTTTCATTGGACAAACGAACAGAGAGATAGAAATCCGCGACAGAGTTTGTGTTCGTAGCTTTTCTGCCTTTTGTTGACGAAAGAAAAAGCGAACAATTTGCGAACGAAAGTCACTCTATCATACATGTTCATATCTCGAAAGGGGAGGCCAGGGGGAGGCCGTCTCCAAAAAGAGTTGGCTTGCAGGGGGGTCTTTAACTTTTCCGGCACACATTAAGAGGGTTCCTCAAATAATTGTCGTGCGCTAATTTAATGAACAGTCCTTAAGTTTCGAATCTCTTTTGGTTTTATTGACGACAAGTGTGTTTAAGTTTCAATTTCCGTCGAAAAATTCGTAACGCAGTGTTTCGTAAGCTTTTTTAAAAACATGGTCTGTTTATATTTTGCCTCGCCCTACAGCAATCCTACAATGGTAATGCGTATTTGTAAGTGTATTGCCATCCATCCCGCTGCAGATATACTTGACCAAATTACTAAAATCGTAGTGTTGAGATTTCTGCAAATCGGTAAACAGCTATGACGTCGTAGTGAAGTAAAACGGTTAACACTGGACAAAGTGGGATCTTTCAGTGTAAAATAACTTTGCTAAATCCTGTTAAATTTTTTCCACATTTTTTGTTTCAAATTATCCATATCACACTGCATGCCAATTGTCCATATTTCATGTTTGTATTTTTGCCTTTTTCAAGCAACCCAAATAACGCGCGCTGATTGGGATTCGCTACGATCGGCCCTGCATAGTTAAACGCAGTGACGTAATCTGGTGTTGCTCAGAAAAGCAAAATGGCGGAAGAGAAAGCAAGATGACTGAAGGAAAACAAGATGTGTATATACAGTATGCTTCATTGGTTACTCCCGAGCGGGCGTTTTAGATCCAATTAGCTTACAAAAAAGAATCCATGTATTGTTTACACTTTTTAATGTGATTATTACTCGTACTGACCCAGTACGTTTTAAAAGATCTGTCTTTTTCGTAAATCGCCTTGTTACTGAGTTTGGCCGCCATCCTGTTTTCCTCTGCAGCTACACATGGAAAGCTCTTCCGTACATACTAGTATATTTCAACCGCACCTAGTAACTGTCACACAGAAATTCTGACGTAGAAAACTAGTGATTGTCCTGATCATTTATTTGCTGATAATGGCTTTATACTCAATTATCTTCATCTGTCATAAAGATGGGAATTGTTAGCAAAGTTTATATATCCTTAAACACCTCCAACCATCAATATATAACAGCTAATGATAAATGTTTTTTTGAAGCCTAATGTAAATTGTGTGGCCGTAGATGATAAGACTTGCTGACTGACTTACTTAAACCCGTTACCGTAGATCAGATTATAAGCCGTTAACATGGGATGTTTGTAGAACACTTCAACTTATCTCATTTATTAAATATTCATATCCAAATTCGTCGGTTTCCTGATTTCAGTCTCAAGTTCCCTCCAGTTACATCCTAGTTTTTTCATTTCATAGTCCCTCCTCGAAGTGTCTTTTTAGGTGGCTCCTCTTACTCTTTCCCTGCGGCGATTTAATTTCCAGTACTTGCTGCATTTTAGGAATATTTACATATTTGCACACTGTAAGACGTCCTAAAATCAATGGGCAAGTCGTAGAGCTGCGAACGACCCTAGCGCGTAAAGATTACGAGGTAAGAAGATGTTCAGATAAACGTGTAATGAATATTATTTGGAATATAGATTTACTTGCATAAACCTTTCAGTATTATGTTCTACCACACTTAGTTTATTGTGCACGCAAATATAGTTTTGATAGTGTGTGCGAGGTTGGCATAATAGGTAAGATCTCAGACTGCCAATCAGAAGGTCCCGGGTTTAATCCCCGGCCTGGTCGAGGGTTGAACTTTGGGCGACCTTCTGTTGCCACACCGTCTGTGGACAGGGACGTGAAGCCGTTGGTCTAGTCTCTCGACGTTCTATCGGGGGACTTAAAAGAACCCCTACACTTGTCGAAAGGAGTAGGCCTAATGCCGGTGTTGTGGACTGTCACCTCTTCCCCTACAAAGGGCCTGCTGTACTTGGGGAAACCTGTAGCAGTGTCCCTATCCCTTCTGCTAATAAAATGAAAAGGTTTATACATCAAGATATTCTTCATTATCTTCGTGTCCTTTTCAGTCCTTGTACTTACTGTTAATATAAAAAGAATTAAATATTATTTATTTTGATACAGTGAAAGGTCAGAACCCGGGTGAGTTAATGTTTGTAGTTCAGTAGTTTATTGGCCGGATTGCCGTAGTCCTGAGGACTGTTGTTGGTAATGACTGACGTTTCAACAACCTAGCTGTTTCGAAATCATCTTTTTAGTCAGTATTTGGTCGGTCGTACAGTTCCTATTTATAGCGTTAGTGCAGGGAGTAGTTCTGTGTAATGCCCGCGTCATTAAATAATAATAATAATAATAATAATAATAATTACAATAGTATTGATAGTAATAATAAAAACAATAATGATGATGATGATGATGATGATGATGATGATGATGATGATGATGATGATGATGATGATGATGATGATAATAATATGAGTATACAAATCGAATTGTATGACCGACGTTACACTGAATCTGAAGATGACTTCCACACAGATCGTCGAAGCGTCAGTTACAGTCAACAGCAATCCTTCTCAGGACTACATCCGCCCGAGCGATCAACCAACTGTCAACACTTCATTTTATCTGAGAAAGTTTTATATTTTGCATAAATGTGCAGTCTTTTTATATAAGTCGTTAATTAGTGCAGATAGAGAATTTTTAGTTTAAGCTCAGGACTTAAAAACCAAGGTATCATTGGATACATTGCTATTCTATTTTTGCCCAAAACGGGAACAGTGAATGTTAAAACCAGTAAACATGTACAAAATTGTTTTAGATTCTTCTTGGTCAAAGAGACACCACACACCATACTGTGTTCAAGACCAGGAGATGTTTTCTGTGGAAAAAGCAGTATTATCAGTTGGATATCTATAGGGAGCCGTGCCATGAAAGGTCTGTACTTTGAAGAAGCATAGAAGTTTCTCTCTTCCTTGACAGAGATCATTATTCCTATGCGTATACATGCATATAATAATGCGTATGATCACTTCATACTGTCGAGTCATATTTAGTGAATAAACTACTTCCGTGGTATGTTGTATTGAGTTATACAGGCCCGAGGCTGAGAAATTGTCCGAAAAGTGAACATTTGAGGACTTTGAGGACAATTTGGAAGCCGAGGGACAGTATAAACTCAATACAACATATACCACGGAAGTTGTTTATTCGTTTTATGATTCAACAATAGTTTTACATTCGAGAGAACCAACACGCAACAGTTGACGCGCGCGAATGAAGCTTCCTTGATGGCATTGATCTGCTAACAAAACTAGAAGACTTGAGCTGATACAATTGACGTTTTTTTTCAGCACTTCATAATGAAACTTACTTGGAAACCATTGCTTTTCCAAAACATATCAGAGTTATCTGGGCAACTCTGGGCTTAGAAGTTTTAGGCAACTTTTGGTTCAGAAAGAGTGTTTTGAAAAGTCTTAAAGCAGACATCTTTGAACTCTCGAACTATGAATAATATTAAAACCCAAACCAGTTTGTTTTTCCGATTCACAGTTTAATAGCAATACTCAGCATCGTTTTACAGTTGTAACTACAAACTTCAGTAAATCCCTTGTTCTTAAATAGTGACAACAAATGGATTCGAAAACCTTATTGAATTCGGTCTTCTTTCATGTTGAGTATGATTTTACAGCTTACTCGAACAAAAACACTTGCTATAACAAAAACATTTGATTTCACAACTTGCTGCTTACCTAATTTTGCTGCTGTCGTAGCTTTACCTTCTGAAACTTCTCTCTAAGAACTCTTCACAGAAGTTTTGAGAAAGTATTAACTATTTAGCAACGTTCAACAATGCATTGATTCCAATCCGTGGTTTGAAGTTTGTTCAAAATGGCGGTTGAAACTTGCCGTGACAAGCCTCGATTTCAGATCAAAAAAAGTAGTGATTGGATTGGTTGGAATGGACTTGACAGGAAAAGGTGTTTTGAAAGTCCGGAATAGAGTAACCAAAGCAATAAATTACAGGAAATCTACTTCCCAAGCAAAACTCTCTTCGTCGGAGATATTTGCCCTGGTGTATTCGCTGATTTTTGCCTTGCGAAGGATAACACGTGATCGAATCTAACCAATAGTAACGCGCGATTTGGTAGTAAAAATTGTTTAATTATAATTTTCAATATATGAGCTTATTAAATTATTTCCTTCCTTTCAAAATCCTAAACCCCCCCCCCCCAAATTCCACTCCCCCCGTAAACTTTACCTTAGTTTTGGGCTCCGTCCTTGGACAATTTTTCTGTAAACGGTCCCAAAACATACTTATTGGCTTACTTCAACCGTTTTTATTCCTTTTTTTCTACCCTTAACTTTATTTAGAATAAAATTTGAAAAAAGTTCTAGTTTACCAACAGGTGATAGTTACTTTCTTGGTGCGCCAAAGAAGAAATATCGTATAGAGAACTAATAGCGACCAAACTATATTTGTTTTATCTTTTCTGGTTGAGAATTGGACTAACAAGTCACACTTAATTTTAGTATACAGTACGTTTTTGCATAGTTTGTGGTTGGGTGCCAGTCAGTCAAGAGTCTTGGTTGCTGACAGACTTAACTAGAAAATTTGTCTGACCACCTTCAGTGTTTCACAAGTAACAACACAAAGATTTTATTGGCTGACTCCCAACCCCAAACTATGCAAAAACTTACTGTATAATTTAAGTGTGGCCACGGTTTAGCGCGTCACGCTGTAAAGATGCTTGTTTAAACAGAGCCAACGTTTTTGAAGCAACAACATTGGATAGTTGTTTGGTTAGAAATATGAACCAGCCAACAGCATCATCAAAAAACTAAAAAAAAATCAAAAAGATGCAACGCGTTGCGTGATGTTGGACTAACCTGTTGGATCCGTTTCAGTCCTACATGTACATGTAGTTGCATATGATTAACTTGTCCAAACCTTTTCACAGGTGCAAAGGTCTTATGATTCTGGAGACTTACACGACTAAACCGAGCAGTGAGCTCAAACTACCTGACTTCCTGGTAATCAAGAAGGAGATCACTGGGGATCCCGCCTACTCAATGTATAATCTGTCACTGAAAGATTGATTGGGGTCTTTATAATGTTTGATTAACAAAGCATATTAGGGACCGTTCGTTATTTACACCCAAGGAAAGGGGGGGGGGGATCGGCAAGATTCCCAAGCAATCTAAAAAACAGGTGACCCCCCTTTTTTGAACTGCATGACCCCTCTTTGTGTAGTTTATGTACCCATATAAACCCTACCAAACTTCAGAAATTATCCTTGATCCCCTCCCTCTATAGAAAATATTGCAACCCCCTATTTTTGCCACCCCTTCCTCTGGTATAAACAATGAATAGTTCCTTATTAAGGAAAATAGTTTATCAGTCAACTACATATAACAACAGTGTTTGTAATGTTCATTACTTCGGCGCTGCCAATTTCCCTTTTGTAAACGGTCGATGCCACTTTAAAGATGTATAGGGTAAAAATTTGTGAATGGTAATAATTGTTGTTAGCGTAGTGGTAGTGTAAGGGACTGGCATGCTAGTGGTCACGGGATTGATTAAAACACGGTAGTTCTTTTGTATTTTTTACTAACTTTTAGTTTCTTTAATTTTAACCAGCTTCTTCTTTTAGAGTTACTTTTGGTTTGGATTAGGGTTAGAGTTAGGGTCAGGGTTAGTATTAGTTGTATTTCCGCGATCATGACTTTGTCTTCTTCATGAAAACGATAATAGACTGTTGTCTGAAGTGGCATCGACCGTTTATGAAAGGGAAAATTGCTTCGGCGCTTCAGTAGAATCCATTTAACGTAGTTAGCAATATCGCTAGCTTTAACTGTGTCATCAGAATTATCGACTGATTTTCGACAGCCTAAAAATTTAGTTGAGAGCAACAATGTTTTTCAGCCGAGAATCCCTTTAGGACACACACATTAATTTTAACAGTCACAATGAAGGTTTTTGTACCTGTAGGCATTATGTCAATAATTTACTGTAATTTATGGTTATTAATAATTCAACAGTCAGTCGAGTTTTTCTCTTGTTTCTCAATTGTTCTACAAGTTGTGAAATACTTATATCACAGATCACAGGGTCAGTAGAATTGAAATAAGTCTTTGGTAAAGTCAGAATGCACTTTTGCCATCCACTGATTAGCTAATCAGTGCACGTTTTATATTGTGTTTTATTAAATTATTTATTTCAACAAATAGTTCTTTCAGCGAGTTGAAGTTGGTTTTCTTGAAGCAAGAATTCGTTTCAAGCAGCTGATGAAAGAATTGCACTTGAAGTTGCACGATTTGGTTTTGACGATTGAAATAGGAATTATTGCATGCTTGAAAATGAGTATTTGTTCACTAAATGTTGTACAAATGTGTGCTCAGTTACCACTGGTACTGTGTACAAACTTGATGTCGCTGCATGCAAAATAACTCGGTATGCATTAAATATAAACAGCGTGTCACAAATCCTCGCACTGTCAGATATTATTCCAGACAACAGTGGCAGGTCATACACAAGTGTCTTGATGTCCGTTTTTCAAAAAATATTTTGCTCCTCAGCTAGTGAGCTAAAGGTGTGTTTGGTTGACTACATTCCAGAAGAGAAGATTTCGAAATACCCAAGAACAATAAACGATTAGCCCGGAGATAGATAGCTTGTTTTATATGGAGCTTTTTCAAAAAAAACTTAAATTACGTACGAAAGGAATTATGGGAGCCCCGTGGTTTACCCAGCATGCCATCCATTGATCTTAACACGAACTAAATTAAACCAGCAAAGCACAAAACTAAGTGTTTTTGAAAAGTTAAAATACCAGCTCAGCAAGATGAGAAATTAGAGCACCCATCAAGCTTTGATTATTGGTATTGCACTTTTCACAACTCAACCTAATTTGACACAGAGCTGTATTTCGATAGAAGGAAACTGCTTGATTGAAGGGATCAATTTTTTTTATTCCACGATCAAACGAATAAACCCTTAAAGTAAGACTACTAGTTTATAATTCGCCAGGGTGTAATGTAGTTATATGTAGCTGTAGCAAACAAACTTCATCCATCACATCCGGTGTGTCTAGTATGGACAGTAAGACTAAATCGTGCATCTAATGACACTAATTGTTAGTAACACTGTTCCAAATTTAAATAACTAGATAGTGTTTTTAATCATTTTGTACTGGAACAGAACATCACTAGATACAGGGTTCCAACAGTCCTTGAAAATTCTGGGAATCCTTGAATTATTTGGAAAACAACTCCAGGCCTGTAAATTCCTTGAAAATGAGTTGAGGTCCTTGGAACTTCTGGAATTGGTTGTCGGCTGCACCACCAGCCTAGAAAACTAACCGTTAAATTTTGAGTATTTAAAAAAAATGGAAAATTGTCATATTTAATTTACCGTAGAAGGACCTTGCGTTTGGTAGAAAAATCCTCGTATGCCCTTGCATGTCATGTTGAGTTTCGGGAAGCGAAGCGTTGTGCTTGTTTGTTAAATATGGCAGTTTTTGTTTCTTTGGAACACCACGCACCCTACTTCCCCATCCTCACCTTCCTCCCCAATCCTCACCCTCACCCTCCTCCTCCATCCTCACCTTCCTCCCCCATCCTCACCTTCCTCCCCCATCCTCACCTTCCTCCCCCATCCTCCCCAATCCTCCCCCATCCTCACCTTCCTCCCCCATCCTCACCTTCCTCCCCCATCCTCACCTTCCTCCCCCATCCTCACCTT